>SKCR01003839.1:0-36482 GCA_019454045.1 Zanthoxylum bungeanum | reverse complement strand
TGTGCCTATTTGGTACTGTAAATGTCTTCAGGAAGACATACATGGATGGCAACATACCAACGTACAAAGCTAGGCTTGTGACGGAAATGTATCGTTATCAACATTATGAATAACGGTTCAACCTTTTACCTGTTGCCATAGTAAATCCATTTTGATGATGCTTGTTGATACTGCATATTTCATTTATGAAATACGTTAGTTAAAGATCAAAATCGATTTCCTGAAAAGGAAACCGTTTGGAGGATGCTTACAACATCCGGACGATTTTGTATAACCGACAAACAAGGTTTGCGGGTTATTCGATCCATGTTTGGATTAAAGCAAGCATAAGGTTCTTGGAACTGTCGTTTTGAAATAATCATAATGGTTTATGATTTGACTCAAAACGAAATGATTCTTGTGTATATAAGGAGGTTAGTGGGAGAGCACTGATAATGAAATTCCCATAAAGCAATTGGTGAAAGCTTGGCTTTCATAGAAATTCTCCGTAGAATTCTGGAGAGTAACAACCTTTATTCAAGGAATAAAGATCTACTGGGATAGATTTGGAGTGTTAACACTCTCTGGGAAATTGTACATTTAAAATGTACTAATATGGTGTCTCATACGCTTTGAGCATATGGAGTCACAATGGGTCAATCCAAGTGATAGTCACTGGATTGAAGTTAAGGACATCTGTTAGTATCTTAGAGAACTAAAGAGGTTGTCTTAAACTATGGAGAAGGAGAACTTGAAGTGACTGGGATCACTGCCGCAAGTTTCCAAACAGTTAAATACTACGGTACTATAAAGTTTGAATAACGGGACAGTGAGCTGGAAATCTTCCGAGTAAGATAATGTTGCTGAATAAACAACAAATGCGGATTATTGCTGCGGCTGAGGCAGCAATAGAAGCTATTTGGGTCGATAATAAATCTAATTAGATTAGATATAGTTCCGTTAGCAGCTGAGCTAGGCGTCAGCACAAGGCTAAAGAATTAAAGGTCTCATCGATGATCCAGATATATACTTCTATATTTATCTGATTCGTTCGGATCATACATGGTGGCGATGTGGTGATCGTATAAATCGCGTCAGACGATAATCATGGAAATCCGCTGACGAAAACCTTTTCTCAGCAATTTGAGCGAACCGTACATAGTTCGGGTGTACGACACTTGAGTGACTGGCTATGTGCCAAGTGGGAGATTGTTGGATAATATGACCCATAGCGTCACTATTTGTACAGATCATAGTGTTGTTGTACAAATTAACTATGTGACAAGGAAATTGCACTCTCATCATTGTGATTAGATCACCTTAGATATATAAATGAAGAGAGGTCCATATGATTAGTTCCTGGATTGAGATGATATGAGACAGTATCAGTCCACAAAGGATTAATCATTAAATATCCCTAGTCGTAGTATTATCGAGACTGGACATCGATAATGCGGAATAGGCTAGTATTGCACTTGTGCGCGTTGTGAGGGCACAACGGCATAGTTCTCATATATATAAGTATTGGATACTTATGCAAGTGCGATAGGAGGTTGTGTTTCACCGATGGTACGGGAAACAGCTTCGCTCTGGATAGACCCCTCGGAATCCCATTGGTATTATGACTATGTGTCTATGGGAGTCCGACATCAGGGTAGGTGTATTTGGTCTTAACCTGAGACTTGCACCGCTAATGCTTACGACAATCAATATACTTTAGTTGAGGTCGTCTAGGACTCTAACCGGTTCTGTGTACGCCAATGCTGGGTATATTGAGAATCGTAGAGTATTGGGTGTGATGTCAAGACGGAAGTATCACTCCAGTCATAGTGGAGATGATGTCACGCAGGATACGGTATTAGTGCTCTTAAGTGCTGGCCGGCCATCAGGATATTATGACAAGGTCATGTATATCCGATCATAGAGACTAGTTACCAGACATCCGACATGTTCTTCGGACGGGGCAGACACTATCCAGCCTCAGCCCTAGCACGTGACTATCCGATACTGGGCCGATATACACGATACTTGGTATACTACGCTTGATATAGATCTTAAATATTCTTAGATGAATATGACCGGAGAATTGGGTAGACTTCGTGCTTTGCTAGAAGCCGATTTGTTGTCTCGTAAATTGGTAGAACGTAGTACTTGGTACGTACGTGATTCGGATACTCCGACGACCGTATTTACTTCCAACGTATCCGGGGATCTCATGGGTCGCTTCCCGATAATGCACCGATGACGCATAACTCGCACTCATTAATAATCTGGGATTATATAGAAGAAAGAGAAAATTAATCTAGGATTAATTACGGAGATATTTTATCTGGGATAAAATATCGTCTAAAGAGAGAGAATGATTAATTGGAATTAATCGGTAAATTAATATATTCGATATATTAAATGAAATTAGATTTCGACGCAGAATTAAAATTAGATTTTAATTCGGGCAAACGAATTAATTTAGAATTAATTCGTTAGCGACATGAATAGTGAATTCGCTAGGCGTAATCATTTAATTACGACGCGACGGAAAATTCGCTAATTGAGAATTAGTGAACCCAAGCCCGAGTGTGATTGCGAGCGCATTCGTATTTCAAATTCGAGTGCGGCAACGCAAGTCACATCAAGCGTCAAATCATTCGTCACATCAAGCGTCAAATCAATAGTCAATTTGAGTGATGTGATTGATTGATTGATTGATGTGATTGATTGATTGAGTGATTGACACACATCAAGTCACTTTAATAAAGTGAAAATGAATAGTGATGTGTTTTGGTGAAATAGTGTTAGTTGGTGAGACTTTTACCATTTTAATTATTTAATATATTATTTGGTAATTGTTTTAATATATTTTCTTGGAAAATATATATAAAGCATTTTGGAAAATGCTTTGACTAACTTAACACATTTTTCTCTCCATTTTCTCTCTCACATCTCACGCCCAAAAGGGCTCTCTTTCTTCTTCCATTTCAGCTCACTGCCGTGAGCTATAGGGGAAGCAATGAGTGGTTTTCATGGTGAAAACGCAAGTGCTAGCACACTTACGACTATTGCGAAGGTGTTAAGGAGGTTGACCCATGAGGTGGGATCCATTCGACGAAGTTTGGAGCTTCAAAGTTGGATCCAAAACTGCCCAAAACAGTGAGCAATTCTGCAGCAGTGGGCGTGACCAAGGCAGTGGAGTTTTGGCTTCATTCGTCTTCAAATCGTCTCAATCGATCGATGTGAGTATTCTGCTACCTCCGTTGATGTATTCACACATGTATTTCATGTCTTGTTTGATCTTGGGACCTAGATATAAACCTAACAAATATATGAGCAACAATCACAACTACCAGTACACATTGTTTCAATTTATTACTTTGATTTCCTTTACTTTATTTTACTATTTTGATTTACTTTAATTTACTGTTTTGATTTCCTTTACTTTAATTTTGCCGACAATATCTAAAATTTTTGACTTTCACGATCGATTTTACTGTTCATCTATCAATTTTCATTTTGCAGGAACTAGTGCTTTTAATACTCATCCTTTTTCAGGATCCATAAATATAGCACATCATTTCTCTCTTCGACACATCCATGCAAGAGAGAAAACAAAAATGGAGAAAACTTCAAAATAATGAGTCACTAATATCTGTTTATTTTGTGGAACTAGCTCTGGAACTAAACCAGAATTTGTTGAGGTTGCAAAAGAAAAAAAAAAAAATAAACTAGTCAACTATCCCCTCCCCCAACCTAATTGAGACATTGTCCCCAATGTCTTAAAAAGAAGAAGAAGAGTTTAGAAGATATCAACTGGTTAGTGTGCAAAAAGTCAACATGCATCGAACAAAATAAAACATGTAAGAAATAATAAGATGGAGCATGCAATATTCACCCCCAAAACTAAATCTAGCATTATCCCCAAAGCAATACAAAACAAAATAAAGAGCAGGGAACAACACTACCGTGGTGAGTCAAGCTTTTGCCATAAATGCTTCATCTGTGCTTTTTCCTACAAAATAACATATAAAATTAAAAACTCTACAACATGCGAAAATAAAAATTTTAATAAAAATAAAAATTTATATGGGTTGCCTCCCTACTAGCGCAAAATTTTACGTCTTTAGCCAGACGTGACTGAAGAGCATCATTCAAGGAGGCTTCAGTGTGGTTTTAGACATCCAAATGAGGACAATCCCATGTGCGTTGCTCTTGAAGGGTCTCTTCCAATGATGAGGTGGCCAAAATTTTTTTGTCCGATTCATTGCTCGTGCCACCTTCTCGAACGTTGGAGTTCTGTACGGTTTTGAAAGAAAATAAAGAATATCATGAGGTCTCGTATGGTGGTTGACTTTGAATGGTTGTGCCATTCTGTCAAGGTTCTAGGTGGTGTCCTCGATATGTACTCCCCACTATTGTGATGTATCATCTGGTGTCATGAGATTTTCATTATGCTCTCATATTTGCTGTTGCTTGTGTCCTGCATCTGGCTCCATATTTTCTTCATAAATGTGTTTTAGCATTTTCTCGTTTAGCTCTTCATCAGACATCTGTTCAATGCATGCTCTACGAGTATCAATTTGAGGATGCAGAGTTTCATCCTCATTTGTTGGTGTTGATGGTACGGGCATCTCTTCTTCTTGTTTCTCCCTATAGATGCACTAAGCGACCGGAGAATGATCTAGATCAAGTTGAGATTCTGCTGGTTCGGGCTCCTGAACTGATACCACTGACTCTTAATAATGTTCAGCTTTTGTCTTGATTAAGGTGTCATGGTGAAATTCTTGGTACTCGAAGTCTTCGTCAATGTCATCTGAAAATGCTCCTTGAGGTATGTAGTTCTGGTTCTCAATTAATTGTCTCACTTGATTTGTCAGTCTCTATATAGTTGCCGAAAAATTAAATTTGGCTTTCATGTCATCCAACCATTCTTCTCGTTTCTTGAGCATGTCATTCATCCTTTCAATCAATTGTTCTTCATCTGATGGTTCTGGTTCTTGAGGAAAATCATGGGTTGATGATGGATAACATGGATATTGTGGTTGAGTGAAATATGATGGTCTTTCATTGTCGCACCATAATGATTCTGATAATTCTGCCACACTGAATTATAGTGGTACATGCATTGATCTTTCTGGTGGTTACCATTACATATCTCACATCTAATCATCATACTTTGAAATGGTTGAGAAAATGTTTTGTTATTTCTCTCTAACATCCATTGATTGTTGTTGGGCTGGATAACAAGCCTCAGAAAACCGAACCGTGTCTTCCTGATATAAGGTGTATCTTCTCCTCTTAAAATTCTTAATGCTTTCATCGCCCAATATAGATCCATTTTCAACCACATGGAAAATAAAAGAAATAAATAAAAATTATAATAAAAATAAAGAAAATTATATACAAGTAAAATAGATAGCCTAAAAATTAATAGCGCAAGAAAAATTAAGTCCCCAGCAACGGTGTCAAAACCTTGATTGGTGAAATCACACAAGTTACTGTAGGTACTGCATTTTTGCATATAAGTCCCTATGATGAGTCTTATTTGGAGACACTACCTTTTAAGTCGAGGAAGTCGCGGGAAACAGACGTCGGAAGGGAATCAGTATTTTTGTTAGATTTTATTCGCTTGTTTAGCTTCGGGTTTGCTTTTTGGACCTCCGTTTTAAAACACACCCTTAGCCTCAACCCCATAAGACACACACCAAGCCCATCTCACCCAAGCCCAATAAAAAAAATAATTAAAACATTTAAAATGCATGTCACAAAATAAATTAAATCTAAATCTATTTAAATTAAAACAAATTAAAGTGAAATTAAATTGAATTAAATTAAAGCTAATTAAATTAAATTAAGCTAAAATTAAATTCCTTTTAAATTAAATTCCTAATTAAAATAAATCATTTCAAAAATTGAATAATCACTTCCAAATTAAAATCAAATTAAATGATTCACTCACCAATTTAAATAAAATTCCCCACCAATTATAATTATTTCGTTCCCTAAATAAACTAATTAAATCCCTCCCTTATTAATTTTATTTGTTTCCTTATTCAAAAACCATGCAAACCCTACCTTGTCACTATAAAAATAGCACAAAACCAACCCTAAAAGACCCCCAATCTCCACGGCTTACATAAAAAAAAATCAAACAAATATAAACCCTAACAGCCGTCTCTTCTCCACACTCCCTCCACTCTCGGCAACTGGGAAACACAAAATAAACAACACTCACAGCCACTCAGCCATGAACCCTTCACGCTAAAAACCCATTTAACCCTGCGCACTATCAAAAATCACAAGCCATTCACGTTCATCAAACTTGCACCTTCCACTCACGCTTTCACCAAACTCTCACCAATAACAGCCCCTTCACGTCATAGCCAGCAACACGTAAGCCACCTAATCCTCACACCTTAAACCAACATCCCTCAGGCACTAAGAACCTTCAACGCCACTAGCCTTCAAGCCTCCATTCAAGCCATCTAGCCCCCACGTAACAAGCCATTGCACCACGCCCCTTTTTCAGCCCAGCTTCACGCCACACCCATAGCAAATAAACCCTTCACGTAACAAACAACAAGAATAACCAGTCACATAACAGCCGCATAATACCCCTCCACCAAACTGCCCAAACTGCCTGAAACAGCCCCTGGTTCTCACTCCAAAATACCCCTTAAATCAGCCCTCCATTCACGCCAAAATACCCGCAAAAACTGCAGCACAAACCACCCAAAAACTGCTTGAAACTGCACCTGAAATACACCCCAAACATAGTCCCCTAATCTATGAAAACAGTCCCCACACAGTGAACAAATCACCCCAAACAATGAGCAGAAAATACAGTAAAAATAGCAGCGAAACGGAGCGAAAACAGCGGCCTAAACAGCGAAACAGCTAGCCAAAACATTGATCTAGTGAACCGGAAGAGTTGCGGAATATTAGCCCTTCCGACGGACTTGTAACGCACTCCCAAAAATCGACATAAAAGGTTAGGCCTGAGGGCACTTTTCACATCTATTTTTCATTCGCATTTTTACTGTTTATTGAATTTTATTTGCATGATTATTGCGGAATGATGCATGTTAGGGCCCTTGAATAGATAGAAAATGCATGTATTGTGAAATGATGTATGTTGTGGCCCTTGAATAAAATGAAAAATGTGTCGCCTCTCGTGGTATATAGGATGGAAACCCGGACATAAATTTCATAGCCGATTCCGAATGGACGGTAGTATGATCTGTACTCGGGATACAACTCCATGTACCACTTGAGCAAACGGCGCATATTTTGTTTTATGTTGTTTTGATTCGTTTATTATCCGCTATTTAATTTCTGCATGTCATTAGTTTGTGTAATAATGTGATAAAGCGCATGGGCTTAGTAAGTTGGATCAAAGGTTCTCTATGTTGAGGGATTAAAAAACTTTGCCACGATGCTTCGCCGCGCCGGATGATGTATATTCGATTGGATGTAAGGTGTGTTCAATCGGGTATACGAAGTTTGATATTGTTATCTTTATTTTTTATATGCATTATGATATTGTGCGCATGGGCTTAGTAAGTCGGATTAAAGGTCCTCCATTTCGAGAGGTTAAAATCCTTTACCACGATGCTTCGCCGCGCCGGATGATGTATATTCGGTTGATTGTAAGATGTGTTCAATCGGGTATACGAAGTCCAATATTGTTGTCTTTATTTTTATATGCATTATGCTATTAACGCATGGGCTTAGTAAGTTGGATTAAAGGTCCTCCATTTCGAGGGGTTAAAATCCTTTACCACGATGCTTTGCCGCGCCTTTTAGCCTGTTATTATTTATTAGGTGTCATCTATTCATCCATCCACGTATGTGTCATGTTGTTTACTTTATTTTGGAGGTCACTGTTGTAACCCTGTTCGAACACATTTCAGAACGCCGCACGAACGCATGTTTTCTGTCTCAGTTCATTCGAACGCGTTTACGAACGCTACTCGAACGCGAACCTTCAGTTTACCGTTCGAACACGGATACGAATGTTGCACGAACGCCCACGGTAAATAGGCCATTTTCCATCACATCTCCTGCATGGTTACTCGTTTTGTCATTTACCTTTTTGATTGTTCATGTTCTCGCAGTTAGTCATTTATTGTGTTTACAAGATCACATGTTCGTTTCAGTGATGCATGTTTACAAGGAAGTTATCTACTTATGCTTCTGCATTCACCTATTCAACATGTTCATGAAGTTGTATGCTTGCCGCATTTTAACTTACCTTTATGCATGCAAATTGGGACATAGATTATATGCAAATAGGTTGTATGCAAATATGAAAATGTGTTACATGTGAACTTAGATGAACTTTTGATTTATGCATGAGAAATAGAATACCCTTAGGAATGTATGTTGCTAGATTCGATTAAATTATTGTACAAATCACATCATTACAAGTGGCATAAGTAAGGGACCATTCCGAACCCAACAGGTTTGAGGTCTTCCCTTGCGAGGGGTGAGTGCGACCTTAAATATTTGTCCCGGTTCACACCGGGTGGCGACTCCATTATTCTTCGATTTAGTTCCTCCGCGGGCTACTCCGTACTCCCAATCGGGACGCGAGCCCGGAACAGTATGCGTCGCCCAGTTTCTGTGTCCCACAGTCTAGCGACTCCACTGGGGATAGAGAATCGACCCCGAAATAATGTCTTGTAATATTATGATTTGTGCTTTATTCAACTGTGTCTACCGTGGGTTGAAAGTGGTTTAATCAATGGCACTTTTTAAGGCTAGGTAATGGTTTGGTGTCTTCCTTCACTCACTACCTTTCTAGAAGGAAAAGCTATGAAGGCACCTAGATAATCATCTACTCGTAGCCTACTGTGATGGACTAATTTGAAGGACTCATTGTTTATTCCTAACACCAAGCGATAAGAGCCTAAGAGGCTTGGGTACTTAAGAGAGCCTCGCTCCACCCTACCTCCGGGGAATCTACAACGGGAAGTCTATTTGACAGTCAGTCACACACCATAGCTCGTTGGCACGTACATTTGTGTATAAAAAAGGTGCGCTCACTTGGTCGCTCGAACCCTTGAGTGGGGAGACCTAGTTTTGGGTAATCTTTCGTCAGCGAGAGCCTTTGTCCACACCCCCGTAAACCCGCATGTGAACCGTAGTTGTAGAACTAATAAGAATTATTTACTTGTGCTTGTGTTTGGGAACATGGTCGTTTGGATCCATTCGGACCTTTTGTCATGAGGTATGGGCTTGTTGGGCCATTTAAACTGGGACAAGAACATATCTTATGATGATTGGCCAAAAGCTTCTAAAACGCCAATGGGCCATTATATGTTTGTGTTTAGGAACATTATCATTTGGATACAGTTGGACTTCTTGCCATGAGATGTGAACTTGTTGGGCCATTTAAACTGGGACGAGTTCACTCCAATGACAGTTAGCCCAAAAGCTTCTAAAATGATGATGGGCCGATTTGTGTGAAAATTTTAATGAGTTGATATATTTCTTGTATCGCATGCATTTCATGCATTACATGCACCTCATGCATACTTGCACTATGTTAACCCCCTTTTGTCTTGAAAGCCATCATAGATACCCGTTGGTTAGGGAAGATGGCAGACTTGTCAAAAGACCGAGTAGCCACCAAGAGTACCGGCAGAAGACCTACCCCAACGGGATAGGAAACTCAATCATGTATGCATGCATACACGTAACATGTTTGCATCCTTTTTGTGTTTGTTCTGTTTTGTAATAACAGGTTTCAAAGGAGAAAAAGAGAAAGCGTCAAATGCAAGCCAACCAGAAGCAGCAACAGTACAATGTCAACAGTCTTCAGGAATGAATCACAGAGGCGAGGCCCATATCAGTATCAGTCTGGGGGCGAGGCCCATATCAGCAGTATCAGTCTGGGGAAAAGGCCCATATCAGTATCAGTTGGGGGTGAGGCCCAGATCAGTATCAGCTGGGGGCGAGGCCCATATCCATATCAGTCGGGGGCAAGTCCCACATCAGTATCAGTTGGGGCGAGGCCCATATCAGTATCAGTTGGGGGCGAGGCCCATATCAGTATCAGTTGGGGGCGAGGCCCACATTAGTATCAGCTTGGGGCGAGGCCCATATCAGTATCAGTCTGGGGGCGAGGCCCATATCAGTATCAGTCTGGGGCAAGGCCCATATCAGTATCAGTCTGGGGGCGAGGCCCATATCAGCAGTATCAGTCTGGGGGCGAGGCCCATATCAGTATCAGTTGGGGGTGAGGCCCACATCAGTATCAGCTGGGGGCGAGGCCCATATCAGTATCAGTCGGGGGCGAGGCCCATATCAGTATCAGCTGGGGGCGAGGCCCACATCAGTATCAGTTGGGGCGAGGCCCATATCAGTATCAGTTGGGGGCGAGGCCCATATCAGTATCAGTTGGGGCGAGGCCCATATCAGTATCAGTTGGGGGCGAGGCCCATATCAGTATCAGTTGGGGCGAGGCTTTTAGAGTTTCTAGAGGTCCCAAGATCAAAACTCAAGCATGAATCATAAGTGAATACAACGACGGAAGTGTGGAATACTTACATCGAGCGGTTGAGCGACGAAGGAGGCAATAAAATTCGAAATCTGCTCACTGGTGGACTGCACTGCAGTAGCAGTTTCTGTCCTCAATGGTTTCGGTTTTCATCATCAAAACAAGCTCCAAGCTTCGTCGTAGTGATCCCGGCTCATGGGTATACTTCCCTATCACCTTCGCATTGATCTCAAAGTGTGCTAGCACTCTTGTTTTGCCACAAAACACACTTGCTTCCCTCCATTTTTGCTTCAAAACTCACGGTCAAACCAGTAAAGAAAAGAAGAAAAATGGCGTGAGAGAGATGAGCAATATTTGGCTCCAAAAAGAAAACCAACGTGAGAGAGAGAGAGTGTTGTTGAAAAATGTAAAGTGTATTAGGTGTCTTTTATTTCCAAAATAATATACCATATACCACTTTTCCATTTGGAAAAAGTCAAGCCCTTAATGCTTCAACAACTTCCATCAATCACCATCAATCACATCAATCAATCTAGTCAAGTCACATCACTCAAAGTGACTAGTGATTTGACGCTTGATACGACTAGCGATTTGACGCTTGATTTGACGAGACGCTCTCGAATTCGAAATGCGAATGCGCTCGCAAATGATCTCGGGCTCGGATTCGCTAATTCTAAATTAATGAATTTTCCGTCGCGTCGTAATTAAATGATTACGCCTAGCGAAATCACTATTCATGTCGCTAACGAATTAATTCTAAATTAATTCGCTCGCCCGAATTAAAATCTAATTTTAATTCCGCGTCGAAATCCAATTTCGTTTAATATATCAAATATATTAATTAATCGATTAATTCCAAATTAATCATTCTCTCTCTTTAAATTGATATTTTATCCCAGATAAAATATCTCTGTAATTAATCCCAGATTAATTTTCTCTCTCATCATATTAATCCCAGATTAATAAAAGTGCGAGTCATACGTCATCGGTGGATTATTGGGAAGCGACCCATGAGATCCCCGGATAAGTCGGCAGTAAATACGGTCGTCGGAGTATCCGAATCACGTACGTACCAAGTACTACGTTCTACCGATTTACGAGACAAGATCGGCTTCTAGCAAAGCACGAAGTCTACCCAATTCTCCGGTCATATTCATCTAAGAATATTTAAGATCTATATCAAGCGTAGTATACCAAGTATTGTGTATATCGGCCCAGTATCGGATAGTCACGTGCTAGGGCTGGGGCTGGAAAAGTGTCTGCCCCGTCCGAAGCACATGTCGGATGTCTGGTAACTAGTCTCTATAATCGGATATGCATGACCTAGTCATAATATCCCGATGGTTGCGCAACACTTAAGAGCACTAATACCGTATCCTGCGTGACATCATCTCCACTATGACTGAAGTGATACTTCCGTCTTGACATCACACCCAATACTCTACGATTCTCAATATACCCAGCAGTTGGCGTACATAGAACCGGTTAGAGTCCTAGACGACCTCAACTAAAGTATATTGATTGTCGTAAGCATTAGCGGTGCAAGTCTCAGGTTAAGACCAAATACACCTACCCTGATGTCGGACTCCCATAGACACATAGTCATAATACCAATGGGATTCCGAGGGGTCTATCCAGAGCGAAGCTGTTTCCCGTGAATAAAAGTTGTTACTCCCAAGAATTCTACGGAGAATTTCTATGAAAGAATATCTATGAAAGCCAAGCTTTCACCAATTGCTTTATTGGGAATTTCACTGTCAGTGCGCTCCCACTAACCTCCTTATATACACAAGAATCATTTCGTTTTGAATTAAATCATAAACCATTATGATTACATCAAAACGAAAATTCCTAGAACCAATGCTTGCTTCAATCCAAACATGGATCGAATAACCTGCAAACCTTGTTTGCTTGTTATGGTACGATAAAACCGACAGGATGTTATAAACATCCTCCGAAAGGTTTCCTTTTCAGGAAAGCGATTTTCCGTTAAGCTGTCATATTTCATAAATGAAATACACAGCTTTAGCAAGCATTATCCAAATGGATTTACAATGGCAACAGGTAAAAGGTTTCGTCGTAATCAACACAATGTTGATAACTCTACATTTTCTTTACAAGCCTAGCTTAGTACGTTGGTATGTTGCCTTCCATGTATGTCTTCCTTGAAGACTTATAAAGTACCAATAGGCACAATGTCTTATGGTACATCAACTAGTATCCAAACTTGTTGATATACATGGAATCCATTTCGGACTCATGACACTTTGTCATAATAGGGAGTCGATACCTTGTATCACTACCTCATACGTAATCAGTTGGTATACCTTAAAAGATTAACATTTTTATGAGGTGAGATCAGAAACCCATACCCTAGGTTGTTTTCTGACTCTCTCCGATCTACGCGGTTCTTGTGTATTCGAAGATTAATGGTATAAATTCATCATTGATGAACTATATGTGTTCCATTAAGGATTTCGTGCCTCGAACAGTATTACTCCAATTTTCATCGAGTATCACCATCCTCCCACTGACCACTGCATATCGGTATTCCTCTTAGGAAAACCGCATGGTGAGCAACAATCATATTGTTCTCTTGTGAGATTTATAAGTACTATACTTATGGTTTCCTTTAGGATAACCAATTTGGCACTTATCCAATTTAGGTTTTAGTTTGGTATTATCCAAACATATGCCTAGCATCCCAAATGGTCAGGAATGAGAAACCCGGTTTCTTTCCTGTTCATATCTAATATGTAATCTGTCAAACAGATTATTATGGAACCTTATTCTAAATAAGTTATTGCACTGTTAAAACTTATCCGTTGAAGGAAATGGTAGCTCAGAGCGACTCGTGATAAACCTTATCATGTCCTCATCTGAAAGAATACCGTACTCTTTCATGTACGTATGAAACTTACTGCTTAAGTATTTTCCATTACGGTCTTACCGTGGCGGCATAATACTATAGCCGATCTGTTTTTCTATTTCGTGTCGAAACTATAAAAGTTTCCGATCTGTGTTCTTCAAAAGAAACACATAACCATAACGTGATGCCACATCCGTTAAGGTCACGAAACATTCATGTTCACATCTAGCCTAGCTAGATATGGGCCCACTAACTTCACCATGAATAGGGCTGACAGATCGGTGGCACTTACACTATTACCAAGTAAACAGTGTTTTAGGTGTTTTACCTAATAAACTAGATTCGTAGACTTTATTTGATTAGTCAAATCAGTCCTAGTACCCACTCTTCAAAAGTGTGGATATACGAGTCTTGTTTAATTGTGTTCCAGACAGCAATGCCACAAATAAGTCTCTATTGATCAAATCAATTTGAGCTATTTATTTGTCATTATATATATTTGAGATTTATTTATATTCAAAATATAAATTCTGTTATTCACATCTAATGTGTTTATCTCAATATCATCCTTATATAATAAAACACTTTAGTGTTCTAAATTTTAAAGGTTCACCCGCAGTGGGTTAAACACTGATAAAGAGATAATGTTACTAGTCCAACTAGTTACATTATAACAGTTCTCTAATCCTGCTCATAGCAGATTCTGAACATCAATACATATATTTTATGTATCATACTAAGTATTTAAAATCTAATTTCAATACTAGTTGTGAACATAACTTTGACAAACATTTTTAAAGTCAGAGCCTTGCCCTTTCTTTAATTCCTTCGTGTCTGCCATATCCAAATGGTAGTCACTTTGGGATATGTCAATTATCCTTTTCAATATTTCAGAAACCTTAGGCCAAGCCTTGGGTTTTTAGAATATCGAAACGATGTGCACCTCGTGCTACATGCCCAATTGCAAACTTTGACTTTATCTCCTTGAGATTAATCATTTAATTCTCCAAGAATTATAAATTGCAATTTTAATACTTCTTAAATCTAAAATTAGATTTATGACAAGTATGTTAAATTAAGCACTAAAGTCATCAACACATAAATCTTCCAAAGATTTTATGTTCTACTTATTTTGCTTAATTTTGGGCTTAAGGTATAATAAGTTATTTTATCAAATAAAGTAACCTATTATTTATTCCCAATTTGAAAATTAAATTATTTAAAATATTTTAATCCCAGATTATATTTTAAATATCCAACTTTTCAATTTTATCTTGATTACAATAGTCCAACTATTTAATCAACGATTAGTGGTACTATATATTTTATAATGATTATAATAGTCCAACTATATAATCAAATATAATCTAAATTAATTAACCTCAATTACATTGATTACTATAATCCAATTATAAAATCAACTGTAAACTGAAATTAATTAATTCAAATATATTGATTAATATAATCCAATTATATATAATCAAGTATAATACAGTCCAACTGTTTATTAAAACAACAATTTAAATATTAGTCCAACTAACATTTAATATTACGACGAAATAATTTGAATGAGCGCGTATGGCGAGTAATTGAACGAATATTGCAAATTCAATTCTTGCCTCCCACTATTTTTCGTCGAGCCTCTAACCCTATGTCGAGTACTCGGGAAACCGTGTTTCCTAGTGGGCTAGGATCCCGTTAAATATCACACAATCTTGACTTTGGCCAACAAATTGTATGATAATTAACTAGGTAGATCTCTAAGATCAATTGGATCCAATCCAATTCCTAGATCCAGTAGGTGGACATCCAAGTCCTAAACATATATCATATATATGCCTATATATCCAATATATACCATAACCTATTTCCTCTGAATCAACTAGGCCTTGGCTTTGGCACAATAAACCTAATGATCCCAGTCAAGCGCGGACCCATTGACCATGGAAGCTTCGTAATCAATGTCGATGGACAAGAAGTGGTCTTGACTTTGGCCAACAAACCACAACTTGGACAAGACACAAATATGGAACAAAGCTTCGTGATTCAAACACATCTTCGACGGACAAGGGCTTGACTTTGGCCAACAACCCATGCCAATCTAGGATCTTGAGCAAGAATCACTCATTGGAAGGAAAAACGCATGATATTTGATGAGGGTTTTTCGTGTGCAAATTGGCAACCAATTTATTATCTTTGTTAAGGTCTCATCATCATACACCCTTAAACATGCATTCTAAACACATAATAAAGCGCATATGATAAAATAATAATGATATGCGGATGGATATTTTACACATTGATCCTAGATCAAATCTCTCACTTTCTCTCTCCCGCTAGTACAAATATTTTTCTACCCGTTACACTACACTTCTAAAGAAACCTCATTTACATTGAGGGGAATAGGTGAGAAGAGAATACAAAGAATATGAGGTGATAAGGCTGGACACGCAGGTCCAATTAATAAATCAAATTTATTACAACAATTTCTAAAATTGCCCCACCCATCTAATATCCATCTGATATACATTATTCATGCATCACAACCATGTATTCACTCACATAAGCATGTTATCAATCAATCTAATCAAATTAATTAATCTGATAATTATGTGATCATCCAATGTTCAAACAACGATTTGATTTTGTTCGAGTCAAACTCGTTTTTGCGAATAAGTACTTAAAGTACGAATTCCCGAATTAAATTAAACTACACAATTAAATCCAATTCAATTTGTATTTAATTCTAATTCACTATTTAATTCCAAATTAAATATCACACTTTATTAATAAACCTTTTACGAATTAAATTCCAAATTTAATTGTTACGGGTCTCAAAGCCCGATTAACGTCCAACGTCAACTTAATTAAAGTCCAATGGACTTTTAATTAATTTCTTAAGGCGTGGACTTTTGGTCAACTCGGGTCAAACCCGCAACAAAAGTCCAATCCGGGATTTACCCCATAAGCCTTTAAATTAATTTTGGCCCATTAGGCCCAATTAAATTACAAAGGTCCATTATGTCGCATTTGGGCTTTATGGAAGTGGTTTTGGGCCCAATTGGATCCAATCCAATTTGCCTAAAACAAACTTTGTACAACAAAGCCCAATAAGCCCAATAACAACAATTCAAGCTCAATTTCCAAAATTAGCCCAATTAATTAAATTACACAAATCCAATTTCGCAATTTAATTACCTAAAGTGTATATCATGATTAATCACCCAAATTAACATTTCTAAAACATCAATTCATACAATTAATCATGCTCATTATCATCATCATATGTCCAACATATTTTGATTAAAATCAAACCCATATACATGCTACATTAAGTCTCGGCCAAATGGGATTTTAATGTCCAACTTTAAACCCAATCCAATTGAATCCAAATCAACATTAAATCAACATCCCCAATTGTTTTCAAGTCATCCAATGAATCAAAAACAAAATACCAAGACAATAAAGGCACTTCATCAATTCGGCCAACACAAGCATTTTGGGGAAATTTGTTCCAAACATAATTTCATCAAATTGATCCAATCAATTATCAATTAAAATATATTCAAGCATACTTAATCATCCAATTTCATAATTACATGCTCAAATTCATTTTACCCAATTTCATGCTAAATAACATACTTGGCAATTTGGGGATTTTACGTCCGAATCGAATTCAATCCAATTGATTCCGCAATCGTCGTTAAATCATCATCCCGAATGATTTCCAACACATCCAATTGTCAAAAATCAAAAATCCCAAGACATATAATGGTTATTAAATTCGGCCAAGGTAAACTTTTGGGGAAAAAATGATCCAATCACATTTTCTTGAAATTGACCCAATCAATCTTCAATTCAAACACAATTAAGCATATAAATCCATCCAATTTAATTTATCATGCTCAAAATCAAGTTTGCCCAAATTTTAGCCCTAACTTTTTCATGCTTTTAACCCAAGCTCTTGATGCCATTGTTAGAGTTTCTAGAGGTCCCAAGATCAAAACCCAAGCATGAATCATAAGTGAATACAACGACGGAAGTGCGGAAACTTACATCGAGCGGTTGAGCGACGAAGGAGGCAATAAAATTCGAAATCTGCTCATGGTGGACTGCACTGCAGTAGCAGTTTCTGTCCTCAATGGTTTCGGTTTTCATCATCAAAACAAGCTCCAAGCTTCGTCGTAGTGATTCCCGGCTCATGGGTATACTTCCCTATCACCTTCGCATTGATCTCGGAGTGTGCTAGCACTCTTGTTTTGCCACAAAACACACTTGCTTCCCTCCATTTTTGCTTCAAACTCACGGTCAAACCAGTAAAGAAAAGAAGAAAAATGGCGTGAGAGAGATGAGCAATATTTGGCTCCAAAAAGAAAACCAACGTGAGAGAGAGAGAGTGTTGTTGAAAAAAATAAAGTGTATTAAGTGTCTTTTATTCCCAAAATAATAAACCATATACCACTTTTCCATTTGGAAAAAGTCAAGCCCTTAATGCTTCAACAACTTCCATCAATCACCATCAATCACATCAATCAATCTAGTCAAGTCACATCACTCAAAGTGACTAGTGATTTGACGCTTGATGCGACTAGCGATTTGACGCTTGATTTGACGAGACGCTCTCGAATTCGAAATGCGAATGCGCTCGCAAATGATCTCGGGCTCGGATTCGCTAATTCTAAATTAACGAATTTTCCGTCGCGTCGTAATTAAATGATTACGCCTAGCGAAATCACTATTCACGTCGCTAACGAATTAATTCTAAATTAATTCGCTCGCCCGAATTAAAATCTAATTTTAATTCCGCGTCGAAATCCAATTTCGTTTAAAATATCAAATATATTAATTAATCGATTAATTCTAATTAATCATTCTCTCTCTTTAAATTGATATTTTATCCCAGATAAAATATCTCTGTAATTAATCCCAGATTAATTTTCTCTCTATCATATTAATCCCAGATTAATAAAAGTGTGAGTCATACGTCATCGGTGGATTATTGGGAAGCGACCCATGAGATCCCGGATAAGTCGGCAGTAAATACGGTCGTCGGAGTATCCGAATCACGTACGTACCAAGTACTACGTTCTACCGATTTACGAGACAAGATCGGCTTCTAGCAAAGCACGAAGTCTACCCAATTCTCCGGTCATATTCATCTAAGAATATTTAAGATCTATATCAAGCGTAGTATACCAAGTATTGTGTATATCGGCCCAGTATCGGATAGTCACGTGCTAGGGCTGGGGCTGGAAAAGTGTCTGCCCCGTCCGAAGCACATGTCGGATGTCTGGTAACTAGTCTCTATAATCGGATATGCATGACCTAGTCATAATATCCCGATGGTTGCGCAACACTTAAGAGCACTAATACCGTATCCTGCGTGACATCATCTCCACTATGACTGAAGTGATACTTCCGTCTTGACATCACACCCAATACTCTACGATTCTCAATATACCCAGCAGTTGGCGTACATAGAACCGGTTAGAGTCCTAGACGACCTCAACTAAAGTATATTGATTGTCGTAAGCATTAGCGGTGCAAGTCTCAGGTTAAGACCAAATACACCTACCCTGATGTCGGACTCCCATAGACACATAGTCATAATACCAATGGGATTCCGAGGGGTCTATCTAGAGCGAAGCTGTTTCCCGTACCTTCGGTGAAACACAACCTCCTATCGCACTTGCATAAGTATCCAATACTTAAATATATGAGAACTATGCCGTTGTGCCCTCACAACGCGCACAAGTGCAATACTAGCATATTCCGCATTATCGATGTCCTGTCTCGATAATACTCCGGCTAGGGATATTTAATGATTAATCCTTCGTGGACTGATACTGTCTCATATCATTCTCAATCTAGGAACTAATCATATGGACCTCTCCTCATTTATATATCTATGGTGATCTAATCACAAACGATGAGAGTGCAATTTCCTTGTCACATAGTTAATTTGTACAACAACACCATGATCTGTACAAATAGTGACGCTATGGGTCATTTTGTCCAACAGAGGCCCATATCAGTATCATTCTGGGGGCGAGGCCCATATTAGTAGTAGTTGGGGGCGAGGCCCATATCAGTATCAGTTGGGGGCGAGGCCCACATCAGTATCAGCTTGGGGCGATGCCGATATCAGTTACAGTCTGGGGGCGAGACCCATATCAGTATCAGTTGGGGACGAGGCCCATATCAGTATCAGTTGGGGACGAGGCCCACATTCAATGCAATTTAGGAATAAAGCCCACAGTCAGCTCAGATCGGGGATAAAGCCCACATTTAGTACAATTCAGGAACAAAGCACACAGTCAGCTCAGATCGGGGATAAAGCCCACATTCAGTACAGTTCGAGGATAAAGCCCACATTCAACACAATCAGGAACAAAGCCCACATTCAGGACAGTCAGAGGAATAAAGCCCTGTCTTGACACAGTTCGGGAATACAGCCCAGGGGAATAAAGTCATATCACCACAGTTCGAGAATACAGCCCAGAGGAATAAAGCTCTCTCTCAGCACAGTTCGGGAACAAAGCCTAAGGGAATTAAGCCCTATCTTGACACAGTTCGGGAATACAGCCTAGGGGAATAAAGCCATATCTCAGAACAGTTCGGGAATATAGCCCAGGAGAATAAAGCCATCTCTCAACAAAGCCTATGGGAATAGAGCCTTATCTCAGTATAGTTCAGGAACAAAGCCTAGGGGAACAAAGCCTTATCTTGACACAGTTCGGGAACAAGGCCCAAGGAATAAAGCCCACATTCAGTAAAGTTCGGGAATAAAGCCCACATTCAGTGCAGTTCGGGAACAGAGCCTAGGGGAATAAAGCCCACTTTCAACACAGTTCGGGAATAAGGCCTAGGGAATAAAGCCCACATTCAATACATTTTGGGAATAAAGCCCACATTCAGTGCAGTTCGGGAACAGAGCCTAGGGGAATAAAGCCCACATTCAACACAATTTGGGAAAAAGGCCAAGGGAATAAAGCCCACATTTAGTAAAATTCAGGGAATAAAGCCCACATTCAGTACAGTTCGGGAATAAGGCCCACAGTCAACATAATTCGGGAACAAGGCCCAGGGAATAACGCCCTATCTTGACACAGTTCGGGAGCAAAGCCCAGGGGGAATAAAGCCCACTTTCAAAACAGTTCGAGAATACAGCCCAGAGGAATAAAGCTTTATCTTAACACAGTTCGGGAACAAGGCCCAAGGGAATAAACTCTATCTTAACACAGCTCGGGAATAAAGCCTAGGGGAATAAAGCCCACTTTCAAAGCAGTTCGGGAACAAGGTCCAGGGGATAAAGCCATATCTCTGCATAGTTCGGGAACAAAACCTGGAGGAATAAAGCCCACTTTCAAAATAGCTCGGGAATATAGTCCAGGAGAATAAAGCTCTCTCTCAACGCAGTTCGGGAACAAAGTCCAAAGGTCAAAGCATCCCAGGATAACAAGTAAGTTAAGCAACATCTGGCGAGCCAGGTAAGTAAAAAAATGCATGCATAACTTTGATAGGATTGTCATCGTCACACACTGCACAAGTCACATCAAAGTGGGGGCGACTGTAGGCACTGTATTTTTGCATATAAGTCCCTATGATGAATCTCATTTGGAGACACACCTTTTAAGTCGAGGAAGTCGCGGGAAACGGACGTCGGAAGGGAATCAATATTTTTGTTAGATTTTATTCGCTTGTTTAGCTTCGGGTTCGCTTGTTGGACCTCCGTTTTAAAACACACCCTTAGCCTAAACCTCATAAGACACACACCAAGCCCATCTCACCCAAGCCCAATCAAAAAAAATAATTAAAACATTTAAAATGCATGTCACAAATTAAATTAAATCTAAATCTAATTAAATTAAAACAAATTAAAGTGAAATTAAATTGAATTAAATTAAAGCTAATTAAATTAAATTAAGCTAAAATTAAAATCCTTTTAAATTAAAATCCTAATTAAAATAAATCATTTCCAACATTGAATAAATCACTTCCAAATTAAAATCAAATTAAATGATTCACTCACCAATTTAAATAAAATTCCCCACCAATTATAATTATTTCTTTCCCTAAATAAACTAATTAAATCCTTCCCTTATTAATTTGATTTGTTTCCTTATTCAAAAACCATGCAAACCCTACCTTGTCACTATAAAAATAGTACAAAACCAACCCTAAAAGACCCTCAATCCCCATGGCTTACATAAACAAAAAATCAAACAAATATAAAACCTAACAGCCCTATCTTCTCCATACTCCCTCCACTCTCGGCAACTGGGAAACACAAAATAAACAACACTCACAGCCACTCATCCATGAACCCTTCACGCTAAAAACCCATTTAACCATGCGCACAATCAAAAATCACAAGCCATTCACGTTCATCAAACCTGCACCTTCCACCCACGCTTTCACCAAACTCTCACCAATAACAGCCCCTTCACGCCATAGCCAGCAACACGTAAGCCACCTAATCCTCACGCCTTAAACCAACATCCCTCACGCACCAAGAACCTTCAACGCCACTAGCCTTCAAGCCATCTAGCCCCCACGTAACAAGCCAATGCACCACGCCTCTTTTTCAACTCATCTTCACGCCACACACATAGCAAATAAACCCTTCACGTAACAAACAACAAGAATAACCAGTCACATAACAGCCGCATAATACCCTAAACTGCCTGAAACAGCCCCTGGTTCTCACGCAAAAATACCCCTAAAATCAGCCATCCATTCACGCCAAAATACCCACAAAAACTACCGCACAAACCACCCAAAAACTACATCTGAAATACACCCCAAAAACAGTCCCCTAATCTCTGAAAACAGTCCCCAAACAGTGAACAAATCACCCCAAACAGTGAGCAGAAAATACAGCAAAAATAGCAGCGAAACGGAGCGAAAACAGCGGCCTAAACAGCGAAACAGCTAGCCAAAACATTGATCTAGTGAACCGGAAGAGTTGCAGAGTATTAGCCCTTCCGACGGACTTGTAACGCACTCCCAAAAATCGACATAAAAGGTTAGACCTGAGGGCACTTTTCACATCCATTTTTCATTTGTATTTTTACTGTTTATTGAATTTTATTTGCATGATTATTGCGGAATGATGCATGTTGTGGCCCTTGAATAGATAGAAAATGCATGTATTGTGAAATGATGTATGTTGTGGCCCTTGAATAAAATGAAAAATGTGTCGCCTCTCGTGGTATATAGGATGGAAACCCGGACATAAATTTCATAGCCGATTCCGAATGGACGGTAGTATGATCTGTACTCGGGATACAACTCCACGTACCACTTGAGCAAATGGCGCATATTTTGTTTTATGTTGTTTTGATTCGTTTATTATCCGCTATTTAATTTCTGCATGTCATTAGTTTGTGTAATAATGTGATAAAGCGCATGGGCTTAGTAAGTTGGATCAAATGTTCTCTATTTTGAGGGATTAAAAAACCTTTGCCACGATGCTTCGCCGCGTTCGATGATGTATATTCGATTGGATGTAAGGTGTGTTCAATCGGGTATATGAAGTCTGATATTGTTATCTTTATTTTTATATTCATTATGATATTGTGCGCATGGGCTTAGTAAGTCGGATTAAAGGTCCTCCATTTCGAGAGGTTAAAATCCTTTACCACGATGATTCGCCACGCCGGATGATGTATATTCGGTTGAATGTAAGATGTGTTCAATCGGGTATAGAAGTCCGATATTGTTGTCTTTATTTTTATATGCATTATGTTATTAGCGCATGGGCTTAGTAAGTTGGATTAAAGGTCCTCCATTTCGAGGGGTTAAAATCCTTTACCACGATGCTTTTCCGCGCCTTTTAGCCTGTTATTATTTATTAGGTGTCATCTATTCATCCATTCACGTATGTGTCATGTTGTTTACTGTATTTTGGAGGTCACTGTTGTAACCCTGTTCGAACGCATTTCAGAACGCCGCACGAATGCATGTTTTCTGTCTCAGTTCATTCGAACGCGTTTACGAACGCTACTCGAACGCGAACCTTCTATTTACCGTTCGAATGCGGATACGAACGCCGCACGAACGCCCACTGTAAATAGGCCCTTTTCCATCACATCTCATGCATGGTTACTCATTTTTTCATTTACCTTTTTTATTGTTCATGTTCTCGCAGTTAGTCATTTATTGTGTTTACAAGATCACATGTTCATTTCCATGATGTATGTTTACACGGAAGTTATCTACTTATGCTTCTGCATTCACCTATTCAACATGTTCATGAAGTTGTATGCTTGCCGCATTTTAACTTACCTTTATGCATGCAAATTGGGACATAGATTATATGCAAATATGTTGTATGCAAATATGAAAATGTGTTACATGTGAACTTAGATGAACTTTTGATTTATTCATGAGAAATAGAATACCCTTAGGAATGTATGTTGCTAGATTCGATTAAATTATTGCACAAATCACATCATTACAAGTGGCATAAGTAAGGGACCATTCCGAACCCAACAGGTTTGAGGTCTTCCCTTGCGAGGGGTGAGTGCGGCCTTAAATCTTTCTCCCGGTTCACACCGGGTGGCGACTCCATTATTCTCCGGTTTAGTTCCTCTGCGGGCTACTCCGTACTCCCAACTGGGTCGCGAGCCCGAACAGCATGCGTCGCCCAGTTTCTGTGTCCCACAGTTACGTAAGCACACGTATCGCTCAAGTAGTATAAAAATATCGATCCCACGAGGACTTAAATTCTCACAATGTTAATTGTTGATGCTATTTATTTACAAGTATCAAATTGGGGTAGGAAGGGATTGTTGTTGGTTGAATGTAGATTTAACTAAATAAATACAAAACAAAATAAAAACCAAGGAAATAATAATAGAGAGAACATCTAGAGTTGTGAATCCACCCAATATTACTCTAATGATTAATTAATTCTCCTATACATGTATAATAAATCAGTTTGTTAACCTGGAGCACGAAGATATGCAAAAGCCTCTTCCGATGGTCGAACGCAAACACCCAAAGTAACCCAATTAACTATATTCCATTGTTAACTAAGAAACTCCAAATTTATTAAGATCAAGTTCCAATTGTGGCTACCCAAGCCCGACAAGTATATTCCTATTTTGCAAGGAAATCTCTAAGGTGAGATCGTGTGCTATTGAATTTTAGGCTGAAACCTAAAATCATTTTTCCAAGTTCATTTTAAGTTTACCACATCAATCTTATTGGTGATCAGGAACCAAGAAGCATTAAGGTTAATATTCAATAAACATGTCGATGTATCAGACATTATATAAAGAAAATCAATTATTAAACTCGTGAATATTGTGTATCATTTAGATTAAAAATAAAATATTGGGGTTATGGGATCCACTTTTAAAATTTCAAATGGAGAAATCTCACTTTATTATAATATAGAAATTGTCAGTGTTACCCGATTAATTAAGTCAAACCATCCATAAAGGCGGTTTTATTATTTGTCTATAAACCAGCCATATTGGCGATAATCATCTGTCACCTAAAGATCGACCATATAGGCGGTGTCACATTATGTCAAATAAACAAAACCAGCCATTTAGGCGATATCAACATTAATCCATATTATTAAATTACAATTTCTATATTATAAAATAAGTGAGATTAATTTACCTTATCATATTAAAGGTTTCACCATTCCCCCAGTGGAAATTAATTACTAAACATAAAAGAAAATAAAAACACACAAACTATTATTACTATTAAAAATAAAACCACATAATTATATATACAAACAAGATACAATCATCACTTCCTTATTAAGAAAGCTAAAGAAAGGATGAAATTTACAAATGAAATCAAGAAATATTTACAGGAAAATTTTTGCCTGCGCGTTGCGACGCAGAAAGCTTTCGCATCGCGATGCACACAACTGTCTTCCATTTCTTACGCGTTTTGCCTTGGAGTCGCGAAGTGTGAAAGCTTGTGCGTCGCGACATGATGAATAGTTGAAGATGCGTGTCGGCATGGTGCACTTTCGGTGCTGATGTTGACACATCACGATGCATAGGTCTTGCGCTTCACGACGCGTGACTGCTGAAGTTCCCATTTTGCCTTTTTTGTCATTTTTTCATCATTTTAGCCCCGAGTTGATTCCATTGAGTCCCGAAACTTTATTTATCTGCAAAATAAATAAATACATATCAAAACGTTCATAAAAAGCTGAGATCCTATATAAAATATTAGGTAAAAGGAGTGGTAAATATTCATATATTTTTCGCTCATCACACCCCCAAACCTAACATTTTGCAAGTCCTCGAACAAAACAAATAAAACAAAATGAAATAAATAACTAAGACTAAAATAATCTAAGCTAATTTCGTAGGGATCACGGTTGCATTTAGCGTATACAATAATCCTTTAAACCCCTAAGTGTCCCTAGTGTACGAGTTATAGTCTCGTGAAGGTTTACAGCGACGATATCGACAAACGTCAAGCAAATATAATTACACAAAAATAAAAAGTTCAAATAAACAAAATAAACAAGTTAGTAACTAACAAGTGAAATTCTTATCCAAGTTAGTAGTTATTTTCTTTCTTTCTAAATTACCAAATAAGTAAATTCTCCTATGCGTTTTACCATTCTCCGTATACACAATCAATAAGGTATTAATCAATTCATTGTGCCCATAATATTCACAAGTGTAGTTGAAAAGAGAGTAATATTTTGTCCTAAAGTTATATTAGAGTTCACATCTTTTGGCAATGAAAGTTTATTTATAAACAATAAACATTTTTTCAAGCTCTACTGTTTGACGCGAACAATCACAACTTACTAAGGCAAGAAGTCCGGTTACTGAGTAAAAGTTTTATTTTTAAACTAGTTAAGCTCTACCGTTTGACGCGAACGATCACTGCTTACTGAGGCAAGATGTCCGGTTACTAAGTAGAAGCTTATTAGTATCTAACTAACTCAAGCTATACCGTTTGACGCGAACAGTCACTGCTGGCCAGGCAAGATGCCCGGTTACTAAGTAAAACTTGGTCAGTACTTTTTAAAAAAAAATAGGAACACACATTTCACTGCCCTTAGTGGTTGCCTCCAATAAACTAGAGAACTGAATATTATAAACTTTTCACTTACAACCCATGTTCATGTGTTACCGTATATGTTGATAATACCTGTCAAATGAGCATATGAAGATTAAATTTAATGAATATTATAGATAATTCACAAATTCAAATAATTCAAAAGGAAATAAACAAAAATTAACTTGTTCTGAATTAGCCTGAGATACGTCTCAGGAGCGAAAACTCCTTACACAGCTATCTTAAAACAACAATTCCACTTGGTTAGTCAAAAATTAAGCAAAAATAACAATAAAGCAAACACAATATAATAAAAACACAACAAATAAAAATAAAAACAAACTAGTCAACTATCCCCTCCCCCCAACCTAATTGAGACATTGTCCCCAATGTCTTAAAAATAAGAGAAGATTTTAGAAGACATCAACTGGTTAGTTTGTAAAAAGTCAACATGCATCGAACAAAACAAAATATGTAAGAAATAACAAGATAGAGCATGCAATAATCACCCCAAACCTAAATCTAGGATTATCCCCAAAGCAATACAAAACAAAATAAAGAACAGGGAACAACACTACCATGGTGAGTCAAGTTTATGCCATAAATGCTTCATCTCTGTTTTTTGCTACAAAAATAACACACAAAATTAAAAACTCTACAACATGCGAAAATAAAATTTTAAATAAAAATAAAAATTTGCATGGGTTGCCTCTCTGCTAGTGCTAAATTTTACGTCTTTAGCCAGACGTGCTGAAGAGCATCCTTCAATGAGGCTTCAGTGTGGTTTTGGACATCTGTGTGAGGACAATCCCATGTGCGTTGCTTTTGAAGGGTCTCTTCCAACGATGAGGTGGCCAAACATTTTTTGTCTGATTCAGTGCTCGTGCAACCTTCTTGAACTTTGGAGTTCTGTGCGGTTTTGAAAGAAAATAAAGAATATCAGGAAGTCTCGTATGGTGCTTGACTTTGAATGGTTGTGCCATTCTTTCAAGTTTTTAGGCGGTGTCCTCGATATGTACTCCCCACTATTGTGATGTATCATCTGGTGTCATGAGATTTTATTATTCTCCCACATTTGCTCTTACTTTTGTCCTGCATCTGGCTCCATATCTTCTTCACATATGTGTTTTAGCATTTCCTCGTTCAGCTCTTCATCAGACATCTGTGCAATGCATGCTCTACGAGTATCAATTTGAGGATGCAGAGTTTCATCCTCATTTGTTGGTGTGGATGGTACGGGCAGCTCTTCTTCTTGTTTCTCCCTATAGATGCACTCAGCGACCGGAGAATGATCTAAATCAAGTTGAGATTCTGCTGGTTCAGGCTCTTGAACTGATACCTCTGACTCTTGATACTGTTCAGCCTCTGTCTCGATTAAGGTGTCATCGTGAAATATTTGGTACTCGAAGTCTTCGTCATTGTCATCTGAAAATGCTCATTGAGGTATGTAGTTCTGGTTCTCAATTAATTGTCTCACTTGATTTTTCAGTCTCTGTATAGTTGCCGAAAAATTAAATTTGGCTTTCATTTCATCCAACCATTCTTCTCGTTTCTTAAGCATGTCCATTATCCTTTCAATCAACTATTCTTCCTCTAATGGTTCTAATTCTTGAGGAAGATCATAGGTCGATGATGGATAAGACGGATATTGTGGTTGAGTGAAATATGATGGTCCTTTATTGTTGTACCATGACGGATTCTGATAATTCGGCCACCCTGAATTGTAGTGGAACATGAATTGATCACTCGAGTGGTTACCATTATATATCTCACATCTAATCATCATACTTTGAAATGGTTGAGATAATATTGTGTTATTTCTCTCTGACATCCACTGATAGTTGTTGGGCTGGACAACGGGCCTCAGAAACCGGACTGTGTCTCTCTGATATGGGGTGTATCTTCTCCTCTTAAAATTCTTAAAGCTTTCATTGCCCAATATGGATCCATTTTCAACCACCTGAAAAATAAAAGAAATAAATAAAAATTAAAAATAAAACTAAAGAAAATTAGTTACAAGTAAAATAGATAGCCTCAAAATTAATAGCGCAAGAAAAATGAAGTCCCCAGAAACGGCGTAAAAACTTGATCGGTGAAATCACACACGTTACGCAAGCACACGTCTCGCTCAAGTAGTATAAAAATATTGATCCCACGAGGACTTAAATTCTCACAATGTTAATTGTTGATGCTATTTATTTACAAGTACCTAATTGGGGTAGGAAGATATTGTTGTTGGGTTGAATGTGGATTTAACTAAATAAATAATTAAAAATACAAAACAAAAACAAAGGAAATTAATAATAAATAAAACATTTAGGGTTGTGAATCTGCCCAATATTACTCTAATGATGAATTGATTCTCTTATACATGTGTAATATATCAGTTTATTAACCTGGAACATGAAGATATGCAAAAGCCTCTTTCGATGGTCGAATGCAAACACCCAAAGTAATCCAATTAACTATATTCCTATGGTAACTAAGAAACTCCTAATTCATTAAGATCAAGTTCCAATTGTGGCTACCCACGCCCGACCAGTTTATTCCTATCCTGCAAGGAAATCTCTAAGGTGAGATCGTGTGCTAATGAATCTATGGCTGAAACCTAAAATCCATTTTCCAAGTTCATTTTAAGTTTACCACATCAATCTTATTGGTGATCAGGCAACAAGAAGCATTAAAGTTAAGATTCAATCAAAAAAAGCCAATGTATCACACATTATATAAAGAAAAATAATTATTAAACTCGTGAATATTGTGTTTCATCTAGATTAAAAATAAAATATTGAGGTTAGGGATCCATCTTTAATATTTCAAATGTTGAAATCTCACTTTATTATAATATAGAAATTGTCAGTGTTACCCGATTAATTAAGTTAAACCAGCCATAAAGGTGGTGTTATTATTTGTCCATAAACCAGCCATATAGGCGGTAATAATCTTTCACCTAAAAACCGACCATGTAGGCGGTGTCACATTATGTCAAATAAATAAAACCAGCCGTTTAGGCGATATCAACATTAATCCATATTATTAAATTACAATTTCTATATTATAAAATAAGTGAGATTAATATACCTTATCATATTAAAGGTTTCACCTTTTCCCCATCGGAAATTAATTACTAAACATAAAATAAAGTAAAAACACACAAACTATTATTACTATTAAAAATAAAAATACATAATTATATATACAAACAAGATACAATCCTTCGTTCCTTATTAAGAAAGCTAAGGAAAGTTTGAAATTTACAAATGAAATCAAGATCTATTTATAGGCAAATTTTGGCCTGTGCGTCGCAACGCGCACAGCTGTCTTCACTTCGTACGAGTTTTATCTTGGAGTCGCGACGCGTGAAAGCTTACACGTCGCGACGTGATGAATAGTTGTAGATGCATGTCGGTAGGGTGCACTTTCAGTGCTGATGTTGATGCGTCGCGATGCAGAGGTCCTGCATGTCGCTATGCGTGACTGCTGAAATTTCCATTTTGCTCTTTTTTGTCCATTTTTCGTTGTTTTAGCCCCGAGTTGATTCCATTGAGTCCCGAAACTTTATTTATTTGCAAAACGAACAAAAACACTTCAAAACGTTCATAAAATCCGAGATCCTATACAAATATTAGGTAAAAGGAGTGGTAAATATTGATATATTTTCCGTTCATCAACATTCAGCCTCTTTTACCCTCTTCTTCATACCCTCTATCGACGTCTTAGCCTCAGTGAGCTCTTTCCTCAAAGTAGTATTGGACTTCTCCACATCACTCACCCTTCTCTGGCTAGCCTCCACATACTTATATTGAAAGAATACACACTTCAAAGTATGCAAGAACAAAGATAGAGGTCGGTATAGGAATCACCACTCGATTGATTAAAACCTCAAATTGAGATTTACCTCATAAGAGTGGGCCATAGCCATTCTCAACTCATCCACTAATCCTATGGATGTCAGTCGACACTCATCCTCCTCAAGTAGTAGTCATTCCATAAATCCAGATAGATTAAAGGGATCTGATACGACTGTCATACTCTGAGGGCTCTTGATGATTACGTTCTCGATGTCCTCCTCGGGGTCCACCAAAGGCTTTCTCTTCTTCGACGACTGGCCAGGCCCAGTTGATGCTTTCACTAATGGTTCATAAATATGCTGGGAATGGGCATTCTCCTTCGCCAATAGTGGCTCGAGTATTGCCTTAATTTCCTTCCCATTGGCTTTTTTTGTCTTCCTTTTACTTATCATCTTATCTATCGATGGAAGTTTAAAGTGACAGCCATGATCTTTGTTGCGAATAAAATCTCTTCGGGTGTTAGTGGCTTCAAAAAAATAAGTCTATCGTATACGAGTCGACATGCCCAAGTGGCCACTACTACGGCCAAAATGAGTTTAGTTTGGCCAAGGGGGATACCTTAAGTATCAAAGACTTCCTTCTATAGTGGGGTCAGCCTCAACTTCTTCTCCTCCAAAATAAATCTCTAACTTCTCTCCGGAGCAGGTAGACGCAGTATGTACCTGGTGTTCACGAAGACACCTAGAGTTACATCGAATGAAAAATTACGGGATAAACCTACAAATAAACTTGAGATAAGCATCAATGAAATGACAGTTGTTAGATGATTTCAAGAAAAATATAAAGGTACTCACTCGACGTATTTCAGTACCCAGGTATTCGACCAGCCCCAACCGACTTGAATACACTCTCTCCATTTACAAAAATAGAACTTTTGTCAGTCTTCCCGGTCGTTTTTCGTTAGCCCCACCACTAATTGTTCCATTTTCTGTTGAAGAAACATGTGGTACCTCCATTTCTCAGTCACATGCTCATTCAAGTAGTATGTGTAGAGCAGATCTTTAACTTTGAACCTTATCCCCAATTCGTACGCCATGTACTCAACCGATAACAACACCCTCCAAGTATTAGGCATCAATTGTGATGGAGCTAGCTTATACTGGTACAACACCTCCTACACCAACCTAGGAATGAGGAACCTCAGTTCGTCAGCAAATGGTCGCTCATGGAATCCAATCTAGCCAGAAATCTTATAATATATTCTTTCACCTAACACGGCTAGTCTGACCTCAATTGATGGAGGAAATCGATACTTCAACTTCATCTCTCTCATTGCATGCTCAGCCACTCGACTCGCAGGGTTTCAGGTCATGATATTTATCAGTTCGGTACTGCTTGGAGCCCCACTCGACTCCCAGAGGGTTGGTACAGCTCTAAGATAAACGATGTCCTTGGGTATTGCTAATGGAGACCCTACCGTTACCAAAGTCCTATCATCTTGGGAAATCCCACTCGATGCCTCTATTTTTAACTCACACACAGTCGATATTTTGGGTTAATTAACCCTAAGGGGGAGTCAACATACATCTCCAAAAGAGTATCCCTAGAACTCATCGAACTTCCACTCGACATTACTTCAAACGTCAATTATATTCAAACCTACGAACAACAAATGGTTCTCGATCTCCATGCCTTACGAATCATTTAACCATAATCACACAAACAAAATCCTTCATAAACTCTTAATTCTCACAGATTAAACGGCCTAAGAGGTCAAAAAGTATGAATCAACCCAAAGAACGAAATGAATAACAATATCATAAGCGAATGAGGTACCTTGAAGATCGTTGAGAGCTCCTCCAACTGGCAATCACGAGGAGTTTTGTGAATGAAGCAAATGAGCCTCTCAAACCTCACTTATTCTCGTTTCTCACTTACACCTCATTTTCCTCCTAAAGCTACCTCGAAACACCCGTTAGGGCTATAGTTGCTAGCAGACATAGGCCCTAAACCTTTGAGGTCTGTCTCGGGAAACCCAACTGGTTTCTACACTTAAAGAGGGATGAACCACATTGTTGCCCGGGGAAAATCTACCCTCCAAAGATACAACCATGTCACTCGAGAAAGAGTGACCTTCCACACTGGAACTAAGGTCAAAGATGTAAGTGTTCTCCAAACGACAAAAAAGTGATACTTGTATGGCTCATATGACATTAGAAATAGTTTATCTCCCCATTGGATGGAGTAACATACTCATTGACTTCCAATGATCCCAGATGACAAAGAGGCACCCTCCGTCCGTGCATCTTCTCCAAACTGCATGAGATTTCAATCATAATTCTCAGTCAACTCGAAAGGATATTCAATGACATTAGAGCTTTATTCTTGTCTAAAAGCTTCAAAATGACCATCATAAATACTCCAAATGACATAGTGTGATCCTTGCAATGGTCGGATTCCAAATTCCATCAATTGGTTCAGCCGACACAACCTTCAGTTGACAAGTGTTAGAACAACTAAACATGTTCGTGGTTTCAGGAGCGAGAGCAAACATCTTTATACATTGTGGTAGTTCCAGTCGATGTGGCTATATTGATAGACAAGAGTATACGCAACCAGCATAGCCTTTGTTGACATAACATCAAAAGCACAGTCGACATTAAGCAAGTGGTATGATGGAGATGCGACCTGGACCGTCGTCTGGTCCAGTCGACATTAAGTAAATGGTATTATGGAGGTGCGACTTGGACCTTCGTCTGGTCCAGTCGACATTGAAGACTTCTCTGGACCTTCTTCGGGTCCAGTCAACTAGAGGTTATCCTGGACCTTCATTTGGTCAAGTCGACGAGAACTTTTTCCATGACTCTTGTCGAGTTAAGTTGAAGAACTGGACCTTCATCTGGTCCAGACTTGTTAGGGTTGGTACTTATGTATTTTCCTGTAAATACTCTTGTATATATTTTATTAATGAATAAAATAAACAGTTTATGTAATATAAATCTTTTATTATATGGTAAAGACGTAAATGACCATAGAGTGATTGGTTATGATACAGTTACAAAAGCGTCACAACTGACATTGAGTAGTATCAGAACAGTATCATTCTTTAACTATTCCTGGTCAAGGTTTACAATTACTTGGTCAGTAAGTAAACCCATTGAGACCGGTACGTGTCGTATATTAGAATGTTGGATTCTAATGGTTTCTCAATGAACAATGAGTCTCGGGAGACTCATATAGACACGTAGGTGTTTATATCGAATAAACACTGAATGACTCACTGAAGATTCTTAATAGATGGTACACCAACGTTAATAAGAATCTTCTCGGGTTGAGTGAGCATAGTGATCCTTCAACTTGAGATACCATTGTGGATATATGAGATATCATCCACACTTTGATGGCAGTCACGTCACCAATCTATTTAGATCAGATCTCCGCATGTTCGTTGGGTGTGGACTGATCCTCATGATATCATGTGCGTATCAAGACAGGATCTGTCAGTTCTGTGTACAGAGCATAGGTATCCATTAAGGAATTAGCAATCTATTAAATTCATGGGCCCGTGGTACACTGTAGAAATTAGTTCTAAGTGTTATTGAAGAGATTACTAATAGAATCGTCGACGGGATTATACCTAACGAGATTTAACGTTTATATATATATCTCTCTAGGATAATCCGGATACCTGTGATGGAAGGATTATACGTATGAAGTGACCTCGACCTATATGGTTCAGAGATTTTATCTGTGTTCATCATAATTTACGGGTTGATAGATTATGGACACGAAATTGGATTTCGTGACGGATATGCCTGAACCTATAGAGTCTCACTAATGAGATATACTCGTTGGGCACTAGGGAAAATTTTATAAATAATACCGATTATTTATAAGTCGTTTAACGGTTAAACGTAGATACATGCTTTTGAGATCTTTCGGCCAATTATTAAATGTCGAATTGTGATATTTGACATTTATAATTAATATATGTATTTCGATTATTTAATGTAAATATAATACATATATTTGAGATATTTGTATTTAATTATTTATTTATTCAAATGTTGAATAATTAAATTAATTAAATATTTAATATCTTATTTACTTTATAAAGTAAGATAAATGGCATGTTTCAATTGGATAAAGTGGCCAATTTTGATTGGTTTCATTTGGCATGATTTAATTGGTTTATTTGTGATAAGGATTGAATTATTTGTTAATTTATCACCAAGAATAAAAATTAAATCATTTTCCAATTTTTGTATTAATGAAATAAAAATTGAAAAATAAGTGGCTATTATTTTTTCCTTAGTTTCGGTCATATAGGGAAATTATAAAAGGCATTTTTTATTTTTTGTTTCATTATTCTAAGAACCCTAAAACACAAATACAAAATAGATTTAGAGAAAATGAGAAAGAAAATGAAGAAAAAGCTTGAAAAATAAGGATTTTGTATGTTTTTTCCTTACTTTTTCTTTATGAAAAATGTTTCTTTTATACTAGGCTTCTATATGATTAGCTTATTTTCATCTCTACTCTTTCATGGATGTGTTTTTGATGATTGAGAACTTAGATTAAAGATGTTAGCATGTATGAATTTTAAAGAATGTTAATTAGGTCTAATTAAGCATTCTTTTAACCATTTGGTGGAAGTTACCATTCTAGAGTTACTTAGCCACTCATGATTGATCTAGAATTGTTCTTGAGCTATTTCATGATGGTGAGGCTTGATTGGTGTTGTAAGAATCGAATTAATGTCTTGTTTTTGATTAATTTGGTGTTAATTTTGTTAATTTGTGAAATTATAAAATTAGGGTTTTTAACCTTCACCAAATTTGGGGATTTTCATATATGTGATGATATTTGATGTATATATGATGTATATTAAATTTGGGAATTTTTGGATTTGATCTTGATGTGTTTTGAACAAAAAAAAAAAACAAATTGCAAATTCTTGAAAATAGATGGACCATTCGGCAATAAAAGGAAAATCGGTTTCTTTGAATTGCAAATTGTATTTTCACGTATTAGACATTTATAAATCATTTTAGGATTGATTTGGAATCAATAAAAATTGTATTTGACAAATTTGGACTAAAATATTTAAAATACAAAGTTTTGGGGCCAAACGGTAATTTCTGAAATATTTGTTTTTTGGGTAAAAATTTTATTTTTTAACTATTGAGTAATTGAAATAAATTAGTTTATTTTAATTACCCAAGAAAAATAATTGAAATCGGAAAATTTTGATTTTCCGCATTCCGCTTCGTTTACCCGAATTACCGTAAAAAAAAAACCAACAAGACTATAGGTGGAAAAATGAATTAACGAATCGATTTTGTATGAAATACTAAACGAATCGAATCCATGATGCATTCGTATTCAATTCGTTTATTAAATAAATCGAATACGAATATTCGTTTAATCATAATATTATTCAATAACATAATTTACCATAATTTATTTACATTAATTCTTTATAAATTGGTACATATGAAATATGTAATTAATATATTTACTAAAAATAACTCATCAAATATCTACAACATTATTTTTCTATGGTAACTAGCCATAATTTCTCTAATCTTAATTGAAAAATAACAATAACTAGTAAAAGAAAATAATAAAATAAATCATAAATGAATAAACGAATCAATGAGCTTAAATTCATATTAAATTTGTTTAATAAACGAATCAAATTAAATTAACTCATTTATTAAATGAAACCATTTTTTCAAATCCGTATTCGTTTTAAAGCGAATCGAATCGAACAAATAAACGAAACCTAACCCAAATTGACACCCATAGGCCAGACGACGTTGAAGAATCCCCTGGACCTCCTTCAGGTCTGGGCAACTGGAGATTATCCTAGATCTTCATCTGGTCCAGTTGATGGGAATATCCTCATGACTCTTGCCGAATTAGATTGAAGACCCGGACCTTCATCTGGTGTAGACGACATTGAAGACTCCCCTAGACCTTCTTCCGGACCAACCGATTAGAGGTTATCCCGGACCTTCATCTGGTTCAGTCGATGGGAAAATTCCCCGTGACTCTTGTCGAGTCGTCTTCATATGGTCCAGTCGACATTGAAGAATCCCCTGGACATGTTTCAGGTCTAGTCTATTGGAGATTATTATGGGCCTTCATCTGGTCTAGTCGATAGTAACATTCCTCATGACTCTTTTCGAGTCAAGTTGAAGACCTAGACCTTCATCTGGTCCAGACGACGTTGAATACTCCCTTGGACTTCCTTCAGGTCTGGTCAACTGGAGAATATCAATGACCTTCA
>SKCR01003838.1:0-36432 GCA_019454045.1 Zanthoxylum bungeanum | reverse complement strand
GATGAAATTTCCTTTTTTCCGAAAGGGACGGATATTCAGAGAAGTGTTAGCCACTCCTCGGCTCGGCGGAAAGTTTTGACATAATCTCCCAGATTTGGCCAAACCAGATTACAGGATTCGGTACGAAATACGCAGCCGACCACATTGGGTCGGGAAGGCAGATCAAAGACTATCCGGTCACTGAAGAGGTATGATGAGTTCGGCCAAGGCAAAAGTGATTGTGGGAAGCTCAACAAGTCGTCTGGACTACCACTTAGCAACTGATAGAAGCACCGACAGAAGCCTTGAGAATATAAATTCCCTTTACACATGTCATCTCCTGGAAGCACCCACCAGACTGCTGTCAACACCAAATGAGTATAGTAGTGAATAGTCAAATGGATGTGATAGGATGTCAGAAGATAGGCTTACTTTCGGCGAGAGCAGGCCTATGGCAAAGAGCTTAATAAATGAGTCAAGTGTCACGTGGACAACAGGAATAGCAAACCGCCTCATCTCAACCGCCTCATTCGCGGTATATAAAGAGAAGTGTGTGTATAGATAATGGGGTTCACTTTTTTTCTTTGATAAGAAATTTGTAAGACTTTGGCCGTGTAAAACAGCTCGGTTCTCACGCCGACTCACATCGACCGACCACCAAACAGGTCGGGCGAGCACATTTCAATAATAAAAACACCATCCATTTTGTGCCCGTGGACGTAGGCTGGACCCAACCCGCCGAACCACGTTAGCTCCATGTGTCGATCTGCATGCTTTTCCCCTTCTATCAAAGTTTGCTTTTGGTTTCCCATAACCAAACAAATTCACTGCTGAAGAAAGGTTGAGTCCCGGGAACGATAATCCCATTATTGTCCCTGAGACGAAAACCAGCCGTCAACAGTTGGCGCCGTCTGTGGGGATCGAACAAGAAGCAACTCGCGTTATAAGACGATGGTAGAAGATGAAAGATGTAGTTTTCACAAGTAGCTCAACAGCATAATGGGTGAAAGAGGTAAGGAATGGGAAGAAGAAAATCAGAGTAGGAGGAAGAAAGGGTCCGTACGGACGGAAACCTTTCCTTGTTGAATTGTGGAATGAAATATAAAAATACTGACCAACGGACACCCATCTGGGGTGAATTATCGAATGAAATGTAACGAAGGGAATGGGTTACATCCGTTGGCAGCGGCTGACCAAGCTCCTCAGTAGGAAGGAACTACACTTCCCAAATTACATATCGCCAGTTTCGCAAGTTACTTGTGCTGGAGGACTGATCAGGGAGCTAGTCAGTCAATGGCAAGGTGAACGCCCATCGGGCTGGGTTCTAACTGGTAAGGTGGTCCTCCCTAAACTGGAAGGAAGATGGTAAAAATCTTCCAGGAGAGCCACGCGGAGCAAAAACTGGAGACCTCGCCCATTTACCCAGGGATGCGCTCAACGCACCGGACGCCGGGAAAATCCATTGTTGAATGAGCACCGACGGAGCGCCCGGTTCAGCAGACCCTGTGATCCAGCTCGGAAACCTTGGATCAAGTTCAAATCGAGGATTCCAATGGAGCACTGATGCAGGAGCAACTCGAGTGTGAAGTTTACAACTTTCGCATACGCATTAGGAGTTTCCAAAGCTCAGGTTAGAAGATGCGGTTGGAACGCGAAACAGGAAGCAGAAGAAAGCAAATGTAAAAGCCTTTCTTGAAATTTCCTGCAAAGAGTTATAAGAAGAGCAGTATGTCCGTTAAATTTGAATAAACTCTTTTTTTTTAAGAAACTTGCACATCTCGCTTGTTTGTTAATTAAACGTGAAAGTTATTTTCATTATTTTTTTGACATGCTCGATGCTAAGGTAATGATTTGAGGACAGAAAAGGCACCAAACCCGTGGCACACCAAACACCGATGTCACTATCAAACTCCCGGGTAAAGTGCGCCGATCTGGCTCTTATCATTTTAAGTGGATTTTAGTTACTTCAAGGGATGAAGTGCATGAGGGAGCGCGTAAACCCTTTGTAGCAGTACCAAACTCCCGAAGCCGGAGCGTAACCACCCCATGACTTGCATCTGTCTCTAGGTTCGGGGCTGGATTTGTTCTGCCGAGGCCTCTGTGTGCCATCGGCTTGGGGCTGGGACTCGTTCTGCCGAGGCTTCATGGCGTTTAGGCTCAGGGCTGGTTTTGTTCCGTAGAGGCCTCTATGTGCCATCGGCTCGGGGCTGAGATTCGTTCCACCGAGGCTTCATGGCTTTTAGGCTCGGGGCTGGATTTGTTCCGCCGAGGCCTCTGTGTGCCATCAGCTCGAGGCTGGGATTCATTCCGCCGAGGCTTCATGGCGTTTCAGCTCAAAGCTGGATTCAATTCGTCGAGGCCTTAGAGAGATTTAGAATTGTGTTTGGTAGACCTCAGACAGAACGCTGTCTGGTGGTATCCGAGTTGTTATTTGCACTTGTGGAATTTTTTCATTTGGGGTATGTGCTAAGTCATCCCCACCTTTTACCGATTTATCTTCGATTTTTGTTTTTCGCTGCTCTGGCAAAGGGACGCCCGCGCTAGAGTCAGTAAAGCCTCGAAGGTTGATTTACTTCACTTCCATGTAAGTCTTGGTAATTATTCGACTCGGGTCTGGATTACATTCCACCGAGACCGTGTAGATATTCGGTTGGGGGCTGGATTTGTTCCGCTGAGGTCTCTGTGAGCTATCGGCTCGGGTCTAGATTGTGTTCCACCGAGACTGTGCAATTGTTTGGTTTGAGGCTGGATTTGTTCCCCCAGATTCAAGTGCTTTGCTCAGCTCGAGTTTGGGGTGAATCCCACCGAGTCTGATTCTTTGGACTGGGGATGTATCATTCCCACAGATTCAAGTGTTTTGCTCAGCTCGGGTTTGGGGTGATTCCCACCGAGTCTGATTCTTTGGACTATAGATGTATCATTCCCCCAAATTCAAGTGCTTTGTTCAGCTCGGGTTTGGGGTGATTCACGCCGAGTCTGATTCTTTGAACCAGAGATGTAACATTCCCTCAGAATCAAATTTTTTCTCTCAACATGAAGCTAGATCACACTCCATCAAGAAGATTTATCGTCAGCTCAGAAAGCGAAGTATTTCGTCTCGTGACCGGGTTCAAGGGTGATTGAACTTAAGGGTTTTCTTCTCACGTCCAGATTCAGGAGAGCAAGTCAACAAAAAAAAGAGAGAGAAGAAAATCATACATAAGTACGCAAGGCAAAGTAGTCAAAAATAAGCAAGGGAAAGAAGATTGCAGATGTCGTCACAAAGCAACCACGTCGGGATTATCCTCAAAAGTCAGGACCTCAAACTCAGGCTCGATAAAAAAGATTTAAGCTCTGGTTACCAATACCTCGGGAACAAAGATAGGAACTTCAGGCGAAAGCTCTTCAAGAACTGAGAACATGGGTACAGTGGTCATGGGCTCAGGATGTCGACTTCGCTCGGAAAGAGGAGTGAAAAGGAGAACTGAAGATAGTAGCAGGATAGTAGCAGGATTACTCAGTAGCTGAATACCTGGGAAAAGTAGGGCGAGTGGCACACCATCTTTTTTATAGTTCCCGGCATCAACTCATAAACACGTTGATACTGATAACTAGGGGAAAGATGTTGATGGAGAAAATCAAGCATAATACATCAAACAGCCAGCCAAGGACAAAGATGGAATTTCCTTTTTTCCGAAAGGGATGGATATTCAGAGAAGTGTTAGCCACTCCTCGGCTCGGCCGAAAGTTTTGACATAATCTCTCAGATTTGACCAAACCAGGTTACAGGATTCGGTATGAAATACGCAGCCGACCACATTGGGTCGAGAAGGCATATCAAAGACTATCCGGTCACTGAATAGGTATGATGAGTTCGGCCAAGGCAGAAGTGATTATGGGAAGCTCAACAAGTCGTCTGGACAACCACTTAGTAACTGACAGAAGCACCGACAGAAGATTTGAGAAAATAATTTCCCTTTACACATGTCATCTCCCGGAAGCACCCACCAGACTGCTGTCAATCCCAAATGCGTATAGCAGTGAATAGTCAGATGGATGCGATAGGATGTAAGAAGATAGGCTTACTTTCGGCGAGAGCATGCCTAGGGCAGAGAGCTTAATAAATGAGTCAAGTGTCACATGGACAACATGAATAGCAAACCGCCTCATCTCAACCGACTCATTCGCGGTATATAAAGAGAAGTGTGTGTATAGATAATGGGGTTCATTTTTTTTTTCTTTGATAAGAAATTTGTAAGACTTTGGCCGTGTAAAATAGCTCGGTTCTCACGCCGACTCACATCGACCGACCACTAAACAGGTCAGGCGAGCATATTTCAATAATAAAAACACCATCCATTTTGTGCCCATGGACGTAGGCTCACCCAACCCGCCGAACCACGTTAGCTCCCTCTGTCGATTTGCATGCTTTTCACCTTCTATCAAAGTTTGCTTTTGGTTTCCCATAACTAAACAAATTCTCTGCTGAATGAAGGTTGAGTCCTGGCGCAAACTAACAGCCAAAACGTACATTGGCGCAAACTAACAGCCAAAACGGTGCGCAAACTAACAGCCAAACAAATTCCAGAATATTTGATAATAATTGTAAACTGAGAAATAAATAAAGATTAATAAAGAAATAATAATTCCCTATAAAATTTTCAAAAGGTACATTGGCGCAAACTAACAGCCAAAACGGTGCGCATCACTTAATTGTCTGTATTCACAACCAAAAATTATAATAATCGTCCAATCGATCCAATGGCCAAATCATTCAATCGGCCTAATAATCGAATTGTTCAATCAATCTAGCAACCAAATCAATTAATTGGCCAAAGGGCCAAATCGCCCTAACTAGCCAAAACAACAACCGAACCAAGGAGCAGTTACCCAAACATGATCTGATAGTTGAAGGATACGATGTACGTTCCTATTAGTTACCATAATTAGCACATCATAACATGGAGCATAATTTGACAGTTACTATGACTTAGAGGCACTATTCTAACAGTTGTTACAAGTGGCAGAAGAATAAGCAAGGAGTTATAGAATGTGCCACACGACCCAGTAGTTACCTGAGGCAAATGGCGTGATTAGAGCAGTTGTCATAGCTTACAGAAGAGGAAGCAAGGAGTTACAAGACATGAGATTCAAATGCTCAAGTAGTTACTAGACAGTTATTTGCGCCACTATATAAGCTCAAGTCAAATCTAGAAAAAAGAAAATAAACAAACAAAAGACTCTTATGAACAAAGTAATTTTTCTTTATGTAGATTAATCAACTAGGATTGCGTGCTTTCACCTGTTAGAGACATTCCTCAATAAAATTAGTCACCCTTTTTTGAGACTTTATTTCAAGAAGTTTGAATCGTACACCATCTCTTTCTACTGTTTAACAGTTTTCGTTTAAAACTCTCGCACTCTGTTCATAATCAGATATCACCTTAAATCCCTTTTTTTTTTTTTTTAATTTGATCATTTTACTTATGAATTTCGCTTTGATTTCTCATATTCCGTACTATATTTTAATTTTAAATATATTGAAAGTTAAGTTTGAGCTAGTAGTATTTTATATTTTTGTTTGTAAAGTTAGAGCAGAAAAATAAAAACTATTGTGAAGGAAATAAAAAACTTTTCAATAAAGAACACTAGAGATTATATTGAAGAAGATATAATTTCATTGAATTCAGTAGTTATATTTAAAGACTTGGCAAATAAACTAACCACTAAGATCATGTCATATTACATAAACAACAGAATATTAACAACCTCCTAGAAACTAGGAAACAAACTTTGAAATATACAAAACAATAATAAAAAGAATTATGGAGATGTGGCAAGTAATCCTAAATGCAACAGTTGTCACTCCTTCTTGCTTTAAAAACTGCAAACACCAAGTTTTGTTTTCGAAAACACGAACTTGCTAGCAGGTAAGGGTTTAGTACAAACATTAGATATTTGTTTTTTTCGTTTTGCAATAAACAAGAGTTACAACATCATCATTCTGCATTTTCCACAAGAAAAATAACTTGATATTGAAACGTTTTTTCCCCATGAAAAACTGGATTATAAGAAATAACGATTGCAAATTTATTACCAACAAAGATCTTTCGATTATGCCTTTGATGTATCTAACCACCCTTTTAGCACCCTTCAATTGTAGTTCACTTGCACAACGCATGAACCGAGATAAAATACTAATAGCAAACAAGATGTCAGGTCTTGTTGTTATAAGATACATTAGACACCCAATAAAACTTCTAAAGTGTGCCTCATCTACTTTTTCGGTTCCATCTTCCTTGCTCAACTTTTTTTTTATCCATAAGATTGCTCATTGACTTGCAATTTTCCATATGAAACTTCTTGAGAATTTCCTTTGTATAATTCTTTCGACAAATGAGAACTTCATATTGACCTTGCATGATCTCCATACCAAGAAAATAAGTCATCAATCCAAGATCAGTCATCTCAGATACTGTCATCATTTCCAACTTAAATTCCTCAATCAAAGTTGTATTGTTTCCAATCTCTAAAATATCATCATATAAAGAGAAATAACAAGAATATTAAGCTCATAGTGCTTGATATAAAGAGTGGACTCAAATAGGCTTAAAAAAAAAAAAAAAAAACTAAACTAAACTAAACTTAGCAGATGATCATCAATTCTGCTGTACCAAGCTCTTGAAGCTTGCTTCAATCCATATAAAGCCTTCTTGAAGAGATAAACTTTATACTCTTCTCATTTCTTCAAAAAACCTTCTGGTTGCTCAACATAGATATCTTCTTGCAAAAAACCATTTAAAAATACTAATTTAACATCCAACTGTTACACTTTTCAGTCGTTTTATGCTGCAACATCAAGCAACAACCTGATGGTATCTAGCCACTGATGCAAATGTTTCTGAGTAATCCACTCTAAGAATATGAGCGTAGTTTTTAACCACAAGCGTCCCCTTAAGCTTTTTGATGGAGCCATCAACATTAAGCTTGGTTCTGAACACCCATTTGACCCCAATGAATTTTCTATCTTGAGTTCTATCAATAATTTTCCATGTCTTATTTTTCTTGATCATTTATAACCTCTCCTCATTGCAACCATCAAGTTTTGATTGTGTTTTGCTTCTTTAAAATCTGTAGGCTCACAAAATGTAGTATTATATCTCTAATAAACATCAGAAAGCAATCTAATGCCTTTAATATGATTGTCATCCACCATGTGATTTTGCCAGTCTCCTATACTTTCTTCTGCTGTGTTTGAAATATGAGACTTCAGCTCTGGCTCTTTTTAGGATGGATTTATTTTTTTCGTCATCCCAATTCCAATCTTCATTTTTCACAAAGTGCACATCCATGCTTATAATAATTTTTCCTGTTTGTGGCTGAAACATTTTATAAGCTTTTGTGACTAAGCTGTAGCTAATGAAAATGCCAGAATTTTCTCTTTTATCTAGTTTATCTCTTTTGAACTGTGGAACATGAGTGAAACACAAATATCCAAATACTTTAAGGAAGCTTAGAGACGATTTATATCTATACCAAGCTTTGAATGATGTCTGATTCTTTACTGCCTTTATAGGAAGCCTGTTCTGAAGAAAAACGAATGTATTTGCTGCCTCAGCCTAGAATTGCTTTAGTAAGTTTTTTCCGTGTAGCATGTATTTTGTCATTTCCAGTACATATCCATTTTTTATTTCACCGACTCCATTTTGTTGTGGAGTATATGAAGTGGTTAATTGATGTTGAATGTCATCTTTCTCACAAAATCTGTTGAATAAATCAGAGGTGTATTCTTTACCATTGTCTGATATGCCCTTACATTTTCACTTTGAACAAGTCATGTCTTGCTACATCATTCATTAAACAGTAGTTATGTTCAAATATAACTATGAACCATTTCTCTACTAGTTGGCCTACACTTAGCAAATTTTTTCAATCTCAAGAACATAAAGAACATCAATGTTAAGCTTTGTACCAGAAAAACTTGTTATGGATATTGTTCCTTTTCTTTTGATCGTAATGTATTCTCCATTTCCAATTCTAACTCTTGACGTGTCTGTGCACCTTAATTCCTTGAAAAACTCATTGTCGTGAGTCATTTGGTTGGTGCATCCACTGTCAATGAGCCAACTCGCACTTGATTCGATGCTAGAGAAAAAATTAGCAACAAAGAGTTGATCCTCCTCCCCTTGAACAGCAACCTGAGCATATGCTTATTGCTGCTGATTTTTACTTTTGCAAATCAAAACTTCATGACTAAGTTGGTTACAACTATTGCATTTTGCATCAGGTCTCCTCCATAATTTGAAAGGAGGATGAACATTTCGGCCACAATGTTTGCATAGAGAATGATTTCCCTTCAAACCTCCCGTCTTGTTCATGTTGCTATTATAGTAGCATCGTTGTTTGCTATAACATTACCACTTGTAGTAAAATTCTTCTTATTATTCCTCATTTTCCCTTATTCTTGATTCTTAACTGTCAAAGCTCTTTCAACATCTCCTTCTTGCCTCATGACCCATCGTTGCACTTGTTATTGAAAACCACACAATAGCTTTGCTAGTGTAATTTTGGACAAGTCCTTAGTATTTTCTAAAGCTGTGATAGTAGCCTCAAATCTTTCAGGCACAGTTACAAGGATTTTCTTTTGAATCCTTGAATCTGATAGACTGGAACCTAATAATCTGATTCGATTTGTAATGCTGAGTAGTTTGTCAGAATACTTATTTATGGTTTTAGTCTCTTTCATCCTTTATAGCTCAAAGTCAAGTACTAGGTTAAGTACTTGCATCCATTGAATTTGTTCATCTCCTTCATGAAATTCCCTACAAGTAATAGCGACAAAGAATCTCTATACCCAAGAGGGGGGTGAATTGGGTTATCGCTATAAATGCGGAAATAAAAAATCTTTACCGATTTTTAGCTCTTATTACCAAGTGGGGACTTTAGGAAATTTTCTCTATTCCAATTAATAGCCTATATGCATGTTTTCTATTCAATATATATAAGCATAAGTAAACTTGCTATAAATAAAAGTATAGGGAAATAGAAATACGACACCGCGATATATAGTGGTTCGGCAAACCGTGCCTACGTCCACTCCCTCAAGCCTCGCTTGAAGATTTCCACTAGAATCGAGTTTTCCGTGGTTGACTCGTAACCAAGAGTTTTTCGCCAAGGCGCACTCCGAACCTTTTACACTTTTGAGTTTTATACGTAGGTGCACTCACAACCTTTACAACTTGAGTTTTCTTCGTAGGCTCACTCACAAACCTTTACAAATTACCCAAACAATGGGATTTCACAAATTTCAAGTGTTTTGATATGAAAGAATTAAAATCACACTTGGGCACTCACAAATAATAAGAAGATTGTGTGAGAGCAAATCCAAGTGTTCTAAGCTCACTTCTAAATGTATGGAAGATGTAGTGTATGAGCTTGGATGAGTGTTTATGAATATGAAGGTGTATGACACTCTTTATTTGCCTTAGAGAATGTGTATGAATGTTGTTTTTCAAGTCTCTCTAGGTTTCCTTTTTTTTGGGGCAAATGAGTTGGGGTCCTATTTATAATAAAATGAAAAGTATTCCCCAACTTACAGCGAAACCGGCGAGCAAACCGGTGAGGAGACCGGCATGCCGGTCTAGGTTGGCAACGGCTCCTAACGGCTATATAACGTTCAAAAAACTATCCGTTAGACCGGTGAGCAAATCGGTATGGAGACTGGCGAGGAGCTCCCTGGTTCCAGAGAGCATTATTTTCTCAGCCAAAACCGGCATGAGGACCGGCGAGCAAACCGGCATGGTGACCGGCATGGTTTCAGTATGTGCATGACCAGTCAAGACTGACGACACTTGGTATTTTGGCCATAACTTTCTCTAGAAAATTCCAAATCATGATCCTTAAATTTCTACATAAACTAGACACATAGATCTAGCTTCTATAAAAAATTAAGCTCTAAAAACATTAAGATGAATTTTATGGAATTTGTCTAATGCGACATGTGTGCAGAAAACGCACATCTGAACATGTTGTAGTAAAATGGCTCTAGAAAAAGTTCTATACATCGGAATTGTGTTCCGTTTGAACCGTAGAAAACTAGAGACACTTATCTATCTAATGGTATATCATTTGAAGTTTAATTCAACCATTTGATAGTGTTTAGAAGATCATTCACCGATGCACTTGTGCAAGAAGTTCATTTTGGTGCAAATAAAATGCAAATGATTCTTTTAGCATTCTAAGCCATTTTAAATGCAAGTGATGCAAAATGTATGATTCCTAAGAGCTTTGAAACATTTGAATAAACTCACTTATAATTATATTAAGCTCTTAATCATTATCTTTGATTTGCCGCTAGTCTTCACATTCTTGCTCTTCACCCCATGTGCTTCGACACTTTTTGTATTGCTTCGTGTTCGTACGTCGAAGACTTATTTCATGTTGACGTCATCAAAATCCATTTATGCGACCAAGTCACCAACAATCTCCCCCTTTTGATGATGGCAACCCTTAAAACTTGTTGATACTTGTGAGCTTCTTGGAGTCCAAATTTGACAATTTTGCTCCCCCTCAACATAAGCTCCCCCTCAATGTGTGATTGTCTTCAAAATAGCTCTATAAGACTTAGACAAACACATTAATACATTTACTCCCCCTTAATCCAAGGGTGAGGGCAAAACAAGTTTTAATCTCATTTCTAATGATTTCTCCTCCTTTGACATTATCAAAAAGTGGAGAAGCAAAATTAAGTTCTAAAATGAGATATCAATAGATGTGTGCAAAAATGATAACAAATTTAAAAAATATGCACATTTGGCATTTCCCCCTTTTTGCCATAAAAAATCAAAATTCATGCATAAAAAAGTATTTTTCAAAAGATAAATACTCATGAATACCATTTAAAATCTAAGATCATCTTAAGCATGATTTCTCCCCATATTTGATACCAATTAAAAATATATCAATACATTCCATGATACCAATTAAATAATTATCAAAGTCCATGCATTTCATGATGCCAATGATATTCTAATACATACATTTCATGATATTCATCTAAGATTATGCTAATTTACATGCATTTCATTTTCAACCAATTAGTTCATATGGCAAGGCATATTCAATCAAGTGATCACATATATTGCATTTAACTCAATAAATTTCATGTGATACCAATTGAAATAGAATAGGGGTTTAATATATGATTAAGGCACTTAGTGATATCAAATGAAAATCGATACCAATAGAAGTTTGAATACTTGCCTAATCATTTTGTATGCTTCAAAACATTTATATCAATTTGAAATATGCATACATACATAATTTAGAGGAAACGGTACCAATGTTTCCGTGAGTACGGAGTTTATCTATTACCGTTGTGATTCCTCATTTCTTTGAGTCTTTAGGATCAATTTTACAATTCTCTTTAAAGATCCATTCCCAAAGCTCCCCCTACAAATTTATCAATTACACTTTGGTACCCAAACTTTCTTGGGTCCATTGGGGTTAATTTTGATTCCTTGAGGAATCCATGCATTTTTAATCACATTCTTATACATGCATTCAAAAATTCTATGACCCTTTTTTATTACATGCATGACATGTGACATTTTCATTTATTACATTCTTAGCATGAGAATCGGAAGCCTTAACAAAATAATTTTTCAAAAATTTTCTCTTAATGTAAGGCCTATATCCTAATCCTTCTCTTTTAAATGCACATTTTTGGGATCCAATAAGCATGTTAAAATTTTTATGTCCCAATGTGAATTTGCTAAGTAAGTTTTGCAAATCTATAACCTTGGTGTTTAATAACACATTTTCATTCAAAATTGATTCGCAATCGCATGTCTTAGAGCTAGATGGCATATTAGATATGGCATTTTCAAGTTCTAGCTTTTTCAATTTTAAACATGCATTTTCATCATTTAAGCATGCAATTTCTTTTTCATGTTTGGCCTTTAAGCATATAATCTCATTATCTACAACATGAATTTTCTCCATACTAGTTGCATGTTCAATTTTAAGTGTAGCATGCTCATTTTTAACTAATTTCAATGTATTTTTAAGCATATCACACAATTCTTTTAAGCTATTAAAAGCATTAAGTAAATCATTATAATCTTGAGAATTGTGTACCTCTTCTTCTTCGCTTTCTTCTTCAATTTCAAAGCGGATGTCCTCTTCCGTGATAGCCATAAATGCTAGATTTGTTCTTTCTTTAGCTTGAACCTCTTCTTCCTCTCGGATGAGCTAGAGTCGCTATCGCTCCAAGTTGAAGTGGCTTTCATTGCCTTTTTCTTTGATTTTCCTTTCATCCTCTTCAATGGGCAATCCATAGCTATATGACCCGGTTTGTTGCATTCATAACAAACAATTTTCTTATTCTTCCGTGGCCATTTTTCTTCTTTCTTTTCATCCGTCTTTCATTTTCCCTTTTGCTTTACGGATTTGAGGAGCTTCTTGAAATTCTTGTTTATTTGAGCCAACTCATCATCACTATCCTCTTCTTCACTTGAGCTTGACTCATCTTTTCTTCTTGCTTTCAAGGCGATATTTTTCTTATTCTCTTCTCATCTTCCTCATTTTTATCCATCTTGATCTCCATTTCATACTCAAGCAATTTGCCGACCAAATCATCCATCTTCAATGTGTTTATGTCGTTTGCTTCTCTAATGGAGGAGGTGTAGCTTCTAAATTCTTTCGGGAGTGATCTCAAGATTTTCTTCACTTGATCCGATGTCCCGATGACTTTTCCCAAAGCGGCCAAATGATTGATTATGATAGTGAGCCTCGAAATCATGTGATCAATTTCTTCCCCGGATTCCATTTTGAAGTTGTCTAATTCGCACATGAACCGGTTGATTTTTGATTCCTTCACTTGGCTTGTGCCCATATTGACCATTTCTAATGACTTCCATAAATCATAAGCATTTCCACACTCCGGAAGTTTGTTTATTTGTTCCCTATCAATGGCACATAGGAGTTGGTTAAGTGCCTTAGCATTTTGTGAGGCTATTTTTACATCCTCACTATCCCATTCCAAACTTGGCTTCGGAATCTCAACCCCATTGCTATCCCTTTTTGTTGGTCCTTTTGCACCTCGTGTGATGACCAAATAAGATTGCGGATCTACGGCAATGAGATAATTTAGCATTCTCATCTTCCAATAATTGTAGTCCGTTCCGGTGTAAAACGGAGGTCTAGTCGTTGAAAATCCCTCGGTAAGATTTGACGAGTTGCTTGTAGATGCCATGATCTATTCTCGGACGGTCAAGTATTTCTTGAGAATACCTCGCTCTGATACCAACTGAAATTCCCTACAAGCAATAGCGACAAGAATCTCTATACCCAAGAGGGGGGTGAATTGGGTTATCGCTATAAATGCGGAAATAAAAAATCTTTACCGATTTTTAGCTCTTATTACCAAGTGGGGACTTTAGGAAATTTTCTCTATTCCAATTAATAGCCTATATGCAAGTTTTCTATTCAATATATATAAGCATAAGTAAACTTGCTATAATAAAAGTATAGGGAAATAGAAATACGACACCGCGATATATAGTGGTTCGGCAAACCGTGCCTACGTCCACTCCCTCAAGCCTCGCTTGAAGATTTCCACTAGAATCAGTTTTCCGTGGTTGACTCGTAACCAAGAGTTTTTCGCCAAGGCGCACTCCGAACCTTTTACACTTTTGAGTTTTATACGTAGGTGCCACCTTTACAACTTACAACTTGAGTTTTCTTCGTAGGCTCACTCACAAACCTTTACAAATTACCCAAACAATGGGATTTCACAAATTTCAAGTGTTTTGATATGAAAGAATTAAAATCACACTTGGGCACTCACAAATAATAAGAAGATTGTGTGAGAGAAAATCCAAGTGTTCTAAGCTCACTTCTAAATGTATGGAAGATGTAGTGTATGAGCTTGGATGAGTGTTTATGAATATGAAGGTGTATGACACTCTTTATTTGCCTTAGAGAATGTGTATGAAGGTTATTTTTCAAGTCTCTCTAGGTTTCCTTTTTTTTGGGGCAAATGAGTTGGGGTCCTATTTATAATAAAATGCAAAGTATTCCCCAACTTACAGCGAAACCGGCGAGCAAACCGGCGAGGAGACCGGCATGCCGGTCTAGGTTTGCAACGGCTCCTAACGGCTATATAACGTTAAAAAAACTATCCGTTAGACCGGTGAGAAAACCGGTATGGAGACCGGCGATGAGCTTCCTGGTTCCAGAGATCATTATTTTCTCAGCCAAAACCGGCATGAGGACCGGCGAGCAAACCGGCATGGTGACCGGCATGGTTTCAGTATGTGCATGACCAGTCAAGACTGACGACACTTGGTATTTTGGCCATAACTTTCTCTAGAAAATTCCAAATCATGATCCTTAAATTGCTACATAAACTAGACACATAGATCTAGCTTCTGTAAAAAATTCAGCTCCAAAAACATTAAGATGAAGTTTATGGAATTTTTCTAATGTGACATGTATGCAGAAAACGCACATCTGAACATGTTGTAGTAAAATGGCTCTAGAAAAAGTTCTATACATCGGAATTGTGTTCCGTTTGAACCGTAGCAAACTAGAGACACCTATCTATCTAATTGTATATCATTTGAAGTTTATTTCAACCATTTGATAGTTTTTAGAAGATATTTACCGATGCACTTGTGCAAGAAGTTCATTTTGGTGCAAATAAAATGCAAATGATTCTTTTAGCATTCTAAGCCATTTTAAATGCAAGTGATGCAAAATGTATGATTCCTAAGAGCTTTGAAATATTTGAATAAACTCACTTATAATTATATTAAGCTCTTAATCGTTATTTCGATTTGCCGACCAAATCATCACATTCTCGCTCTTCACCCCATGTGCTTCAACACTTTTTGTATTGCTTCGTGTTCGTACGTCGAAGACTTATTTCATGTTGACGTCATCAAAATCCATTTATGCGACCAAGTCGCCAACACTTCATACTCAGTCTTGAGAGAATCTGATATCTCTTTTGTTGACTTCAGAGACATGATCCTTGTGAAGATGGTGGATGAAACTTCAACAAACAAAAATGCCTTTGCCCTTGATTTCTTTGTCTTCCTTTCCTTCTGCGCTTTGATCTATGCCATGGTGGGATTGTTTGAACTGATTCCAAAAAACCAAAGCATCCAAAAATGTCTCCATGCGTATTGCCTAAGTCTGATAGTTGTCTCCGTCGAACAATGGTGGAGCAATTGAGGAGAAACTAGCTTCGGCTTCCATGACTTATCAAACTTACACACAGATCCCATAAGAAGAGAGCTCTGATACTAATTATTGTTGTTGTAAAGTTATAGCAGAAAAATAGAAACTACTTTGAAGGAAAGAAAAAATTCTGAGTAAAGAACACTAGAGATTATGTTGAAGAAGAGATGATTTCATTGAATTCAGTACTTACATTTAAAGACTTGGAAAATAAACTAACCACTAAGATCATGTCCTATAATCAGGCCACGATTAAACACATAAACAACAGAATATTAACAACCTGCTAGAAATTAGGAAATAAACTTTGAAATATTCAAAACAACAATAAAAAACATTCTAAAAACGTCACAACAGCTGACATTTTTCTCAACGATGGGGAATCAAATTTAGATTTAAGATTTCACTTGCTTGTAATTTTGAATTAATTCACTTTGTTTACGGAGACAATCGCGACTAGATTTGTTTATGGAAACTCATCTCCTATACTTCACCAATCTTTGTTTGTTTTGTCTTATCAAGCATTAAAAATAAACCCAAAATGACACCCATTCTTGCATTCTGTGTAAGAAAAGATTCGATGTGAATATCATTATTGAAAGCAAAATTACTTAAAAACCCCTATGGAGGAATGATAGTCCGTGGGATGTCATACGATTAAATATTAAAGAGTTAATATTTTCTCATTATTACTCGATAATGAATCTAGGACGGTCGCACTTCATATTGTCTCCAGAAATAAAACAAATTCAAAGGATGTTGATCATTAAAGAGTTAATGAAAAGGTTTTGGGATTTTTTTTGAATTTTTTTTCAATTAAAATGAATATTCTAATATATGATATTAGAATATTAATATTTTAATAAGATTAAAATATATTTAATAGAATATTAATTTGGATATTTTTTAAATATGTATTAGATATTTATTTAAATATAATTTTATATTTAATTAATTATTAAAATATAAATTATTAATTTATTAATTAAATCAAATTTATTAATAGCCCAAAATAATATTTAATCTAATGGGCCTTCATTTAGTAAGCTATCACCCTAATTAATCAAGTCATAGTTAGAATATATATTTATGATGGATATTTTCCTAAACAAGCTTGGAACATCTTCGAAAGTATCATTAATTGATTAAGTTTGATTTGGAAAAGAACTTTTAAGTATATTAAACACATTAGGAAACAAGAAGATATTTTCCCTCTATAAATAAAGGGAAATTTCGACAAGACCTGGAAAAAGCCTCTCCTTAATTGTTTTGGAGTGATTTTTATCCATATACTGTGTTCTTGAGTGGTATTTAGGGTTTTTTCAAACTTGCCCTATAGAGAAAATTATTTTCTCTAATCCATATTATTCTAAGCCTCCACATCTAAGAAAATAAAATAGTTTTCTTATTATTATTTCAAGTGGGATAATTTATTTTATTGAAAAGAATAGTGTGCCAACTAGTGGCGTAATGCTTGGTATACTATATCAAAGGAAAACCAAGAAAAAGTCTTGAAACGCCACAAAGAAATAAAAAACTGGAGTTTGGTGACATTTTCTCTCTAATATTGTTATATGATGAATGCATATTTATTTATGTCTTGATGTATTTATTATATTAGTCTGATTAATTTATATTTACATATATTCGTATATATTTGAAAGAGGGAACTCTTATCTCCATAATCTAATACTTTTGATCTAAGACTGACTTTTAAAGCAAAAACAGATTTGATCCTACAATCCTTCACTTCAGATTTCAAGGGTATTGTTACTAACTTCACCATGAATAAGTAGATCAGGAAACTAGATCACTTGTGAGCTTAATGACTTCTTAATGACTTATGAGAACACTATGGTAAAATTTGATAGTGGAAAGGCTAATGCTCTTGCTATTTCTCAACCAAGTAACGGAAAGAATAGAAAGAGGCCCCTAAGAAACAAAAGCCTTTTGGAGGTATCATTAAAAAAAAAAAAGAAAGGACAAGCAAGTCAATAATGAGTGCTTTCATTACAAGAAGAAATACATTTGAATAGAAACTATTCTCTTTACTTTTCAAGTTTAAAAAAATCAGTTGAAGATATTGCCTCAATACATATCATAGAAACTGATCTTAGCATTTTTTTAAATTCTCATTCATAGATTTTAGATTCTACTACTACCTCACATATTTATATGTCATTGCAGATTTTAAAGAGTAAATGGTTACTCAAGGAAGGCGAAGTGGTACTGAAGATTGGGAATGAAGAGCTAGTCTCAGTTGCCACCACGGGGACATGTCATATTCCTTTTTCATCAAGGAATTTAATTTAATTAGATAAAATTTTATATTTTTCTAGTGCAATAAGAAACATTATTTTCATTCCTATTTTGACTAAATTTAATTATGAATCTTATTTTGTTAATAGGAAATGCAACATTTATTATTTGAATAATTTTGTTGGTATTGCAATAAACACCAATGGTTTATATGTCTTCCAAATGAATGAGAATACTGATAAAATGTTAAGTGTAATAACAATGAAGCATCTTAGAGATAATATTAAATGTATTGTATATGCTCATTTACCAACATCTCATTTGGAATCGGCTATGGAATCTATGTCTGATTTTTCATCCTATATACTACGGAACACAGATGGCTGGATGTAGCCAATTGAGCTACCGGATTAAATGTGTGATGATTGTATATCCGATTAGACATATAAAATTTCGGTCAGATATGCGACGTCAGTTCAGTAAACTGAAAAACATGAAAATAGAGGTTTGGGGCCCTCAGGCAGTATCTACAGCGTTACTTGGCTTCGAGAACACCTCAAAAAGTTTTGGGATTGCTGCTGGATTTCTTGCTGGAATAAAGGGATTGTTATTGTTTTTTTTTCTTTCAAAAAAGAAGCATGTAGGAGTGAAGATGGGTTTACCACTATACTTATGATGTTCTACCACCACAACACTATTGGACTTGCAGCCCATAGAGAGTATGATTAGCCCGCGGGTGACTAAACCAGAGAATGAATTAGTCACCATCCAGTGTGAACTGGGAAAGATTTAAGGCCGTACTTACCCCTCGTAAGAGAAGACCTCAAACCGTTGGGTTCGGAATGGTCCCTTACTAATGCCAGTATAATGTACGGGTTCACAGAATGATATAGTCAAGTCTTATGTAATTCATGCATAAAAGCGAATAAAAAATGGAATAACACACCCAACCTAATAACAATCACAATAACATAGTTCCAAAAGCATATTAAGTTAAGAAATACGAGATGTTACAACGAAAATCATAATAAACTATTCAAAAGTAAATGATTCATAAAGATTAGTGGAAAAAAGAGGTTAATCATGCATATACGAGTATTCCCCGAGTGGCACGTGAAGTTGTATCCCAAGTACAGACCGTACTACAGTCATTCAGATTCGGCTACGGAATTTACCTCTGGGTTTCCATCCGATATATTCATCAATGCAATGTAAACAAACATAAAAATAGACGCGAAATAATATAACGATGCATACACGTATAATCATCAACAATCATAAACGAAATAAAGGCGAAATAAAATAACAATAAAAGTGAATAAATAGATAAAAAAAATAAATAACAAAATGCCAAAGAAGAAATGTGGCCAGAGATTTGGCCATTTTTGATGTAGGACTTTACATACCCGACTGGTTGATGTTTGCTGGTCTTTGTTTCACTGGTTACGGGTCGCTGTTTCGCAGGTTTTTTCGGTGATGGCTGGTTATTTTTCGGTGATAGATGATTGTTTTTTCGATGATTCCCCATTCCTCTCACGTTTTTCTTTCTTTATTTTCTCGGTATCCCATAGGGTTTTTCTTTACCGCCCACCCCCTCCATTTTGTTTTTTGGTGATTGGTCCTTTTAAAAATATTTTGAAGGGATCTCCAAACAGGGAAAAAATTCGTGTTTATTTGGGGAATATATTCTCAAATTATTTTGGGAATAAAATCTTATAAATTTGGTGATGAGGAGATCTCAAATTTTATTAAATTGGTAAGGATGAGATCCCAAAATCTCAATAAATTAGCAAGTGATTTGATGAGGACGTGCATGGGCCGATTGCATGGGGTTCTTAGGCCGCGTAGATTGCATGGGCCGAGGCTAAGGTATGAAGCAGAAGCTGACTGAGCGAATCCAAGGCTGGCTACTGAGTCCGAATCTAGTGAAGTGCTAATTTTGGAGCTTTTCCTTCCTTCCGGCATTCGTTATTCACAACTTTCATAACTTTTTAGGTAGTGCCTCCATACGAGGCTCATCGTCGGGCTCATGTAAAAATATAGTGTCTACAGTCGCCCTCACTTTGATGGGGCTTATGTAGTGTGTGATAGTGACAACCCTAGTCATACATGTATTTTTTTACTTTCCTGATCTGTCCTCATTCTAGAGGCTCGTCCTATTTCTTGAGGTTGCTATCCATTCTCGGAGTTCCTCTCTATTCCCGTAGTTCTTCATCCATATTCCCGAGGTTTCTCTCCATTTCTGTAGTTCTTCGTCCCTATTCCCGAGGTTACTTTCTATTCTCAGAGTTCCTCTCCATTTTCAGAGTTCGTCATCCTCATTCTCGAGGTTCCTCTCCATTCTTGGAGTTGCTCATCCTCGCTGTCATTTATTTTTCTTCAAATCCTGCGAACATAAAATAAAAATTATGTGTATGCGATATGTGTGGATGTATGCATGGATGCATTCCCTATTCCGATGGGGTTTCTTTTTCCAATTGGCTTGATGTCATCTTTGGTTAGAATGTAACATCCCAGATTTTTAGGACTGTTCTAGAAGATTCCCAGACTGACGATATAGTCTTGGAATAGAATGATAATGAAGAATAAGTGTTTAAGTGATGGAATATGGATCAGAATAATATGAAATGAATATTCGTCGTGTTGGAAAATGCGTGGGACCAAGAATCAGTTACGCGATTTTTACTATACGAGTAAAGTTTACAAATTTGGTCACAGAATTTGCAAATGAACTCTGATCAAATTGATTCTTGAATTATCAGAATCGTTTTTCCGAGACGAACAAATTTTGTGTTGAGCACTTTTCGAGAATTGCGTCAGAAGGGCTCTGAAAATGCGAAATTCCAAAAAGTTCCATGATAAGGGCTAAACAGCAAATTCGCGGGACTCGTTTGATATTTTCCCAACTAGCATATAAAGCCTCATAGTTTTAGAAATTAACAAAATGACAAAAGCTTAAAATTTCCCCTCACCCGACCCCCCTCGCCTCCCTTCATAGAGTTGTTCGCCGGTGAGCTTCTAGCAGGCGTCAGGCCGGCACACTAGTGGCGTCATGATCGTTCGGAGATGGGGAGTCAGTTGGTGACCGGTGATCGGCCGAATAACGCCGCCGATGGCGAGAAAACCGAGAAAGATAGTGACGAGAATGGGTTTGACGGATCTGCTCATCGTTTCGTTTCACGGCCCGAGCCACCTACCAAATCGAAGCCCTTAGAGAGTACTACGAGAATGCAGAGTCAATTTCACAGATCAACGGCTAGTTGCACACAAAATGTGGAGAGAAAACGGCATATGAATAGTAGACCCATGATGAACAGTAGCTCCGATCGAAATTCCGATGACACCAGCACGTTCGTATGGCTGATGGGAGTCCGAATATGGCCTCATAATTTCGATACGACTCTCCGTTTTGAATTTGTTATTTAAAGTTTATAGTTTTATATTCGGATGTTCCAGTGGTTCCGTAGTGTAGCAAATTAGCATGGAATAAATTGGATGTGTTTTAATATGTTAAAACGATAAATGTGATAGAATCCGGGGAGAAACGGAATAGATTAGATCGATCCGGTAGAATTAGCGAGTTTCCTGTAAAACAGAGTTTTTCGCGCGAATGATGAAATTGTAAATCTAATACTTGCCTCCCATTATTTTTCGGCGAGCCTCTAACTCTCTGTTGATTACTCGGGAAAACTTATTTCCTAGTGGGCTAGGATCCCGTTAAATAACACACAATCTTGACTTTGGCCAACAAATTGTATGATACTTAACTAGGTAGATCTCAAAGATCAATTGGATCCCATCCAATTCCTAGATCCAGTAGGTGGACATCCAAGTCCGAAACATATATCTTATATATGCCAATATATCCAATATATTCCCTAACATTTTTCCTCTGAATCAATTAAGCCTTGGCTTTGGCACAACAAACTTAATGATCCAAGTTAAGCGGAACCCATTGACTTTGGAAAGCTTCGTAATCAATGTCGATGGACAAGAAGTGATCTTGACTTTGGCCAACAAATAAAAACTTGGATAAGACACCAATATGTAACCAAGCCTTCATGATTCAAACACATCCACGATGGACAAAGGTCTTGACTTTGGCCAACAAACTAGTGCTAGTCTTGGATCTTGAGTAAGAATCACTCAATGGAAGGAAAAACGCTTAATATGATACTGAGGTTTTCGCGTAATTGGCAACCATTTAATTATCTTTGTTAAAGTCTCATCATCATACACCCATAAACATGCATTCTAAAAGCATAATAAGGCGCGTATAAATAAATATAATAATGATATGCGGATGGATACTTAACACAATGTTCCTAGAATAAATCTCTCACTTTCCTCTCTCCCGCTAGCACAAGTATTACTTCTACCCAATTACATAACACTTCTAAAGAAAACTCATTAACATTGAGGGGAATAGATGAGAAGAGCAATACAAAGAGTAATGAGGTAATCGACTGGACACGCAGGTCCAATTTAAAAAATTCTAAATTTATTACAACAATTTCCAAAATTACCCCACCCATCTAATATCCATCCGATATACATTATTCATGCATCTCAATCATGTATTCACACAAGCATGTTATCAATCAATCTAATCCAATTAATTAATCTGAATATTAATGACCATCCAATGTTTAAACAACGATTTGATTTTGCACGAGTCCAACTTGTTTTGCGAATAAGTACTCAAAGTACGAATTCTTGAACTAAATTAAACTACAACATTAAATCTAATTTAATTTACATTTAATACTAATTCACTATTTAATTCCAAATTAAATATTCACTCTTTATTAATGAACCTTGTGACTTAGATTCCAAATCTAATCGTTACGGGTCTCAAGGCCCGATTAACATCTAATGTCGTCTAATTAAAGTCTAATGGGGTTTCAATTAATTTCTTAAGGCGTGGGCTTCGGCAACCAAAGCCCAATCAAGAAATTACCCCATAAGCTTAGAAATCAATTTCGGCCCATTAGGCCCAATTAAACTTTAAAGGCCCAATTGTTGCATTTGGACTTTATGGATATGGTTTTGGGCCCAATTGGATCCAACCAATTTAGCCTAAACCGAACTTGGTACAACCAAGCCCATTAAGCCCAATTACAACTTTTCAAGCCCAAATCCAATTTAAGCCCAAATAATTAAATTACCAAAATTTCAATTTCACAATTTAATTACTCAAAGTGTAATGCCATAATTAATCACCTAAATTAACATTTCTAAAACATCAATTAGTCTAATCCATTATGCTCATCAACATCAAAACATGTCCAACATATTTTAATCAAAATCAACTCATTTTCCATGCTTACAAGTCCCCGGCAATTAGGGTTTCATTTTTCCGATTCCGATTTCAATCTAATTGAATCCTAAATCAACATTACCCAATCGATTTCAACTCATCCAATGATCAAAATCAAAAAATTGACCATGACATTAGGGCACTGATCCATTCAGCCAAGCCAAAGATATTGGGGAAAATTTATCCAATTCAAAATTCATCAAATTGATGATGTATAACACCATGTTATCAATATTTAAGCATACTCAAACATCCAATTTCACTCAAACATGCTCAAATCAATTTTGCCCAATTTTAGCTCTAAGTTCATTTCATGCTCAAAATGGCTCAAGATACCATTTTTGGGTTTCTCTAAGGTCCCAATGATCATTTACAAGCATAAAACACATGTGAATACACAATGAAATATGACGGAATCATACTTACATTTATCGGATTGGATGCGTCGAAAAATAAAATTTTTATGCTCCATTCTTCTTGTATTCGGCCATGACTCTCTTTTGTCCTCCATGGAAGTCCTTTAAGCTCCAAGCTTCAAATGTTGATTCTATGCTCACAAGTGAGTTTACATATCACCTTGTATAACCCTTTTGGTGTGCTAGCACAATGTATTCTTCATTATATCTCTCGGCCAAGCCAAGATCATGAAGAAAATTGGTTTCAAAAACCAAAATGAGAGAAGAGAGAAAATGGCCTTCATGACCGAGAGCTAGGGAGAGGGAGAGAGGAAAAATTGAGTTCTGTTAGTTGTTGGAAATGTGTATCTAATACACATAAAATTGAATTTCAAAATTCATTTACCAAAAGTCAAATATCAATTAAAAAATTGATAAATGTCTTTCAAGCTTTCAAAAAACTTTCCAACCAATTACATCAATCATGAATAGTGACATTGTGTCAATCACTCAAAGTGATTTGACTTATGTCACAAGAATGACTAATGATTTGATGATTGATGTGACTTATGGGCCCCACTCGATTCGAAATATGAGTGGCCCCGTAAACACTCCCGGGCTTGGATTTGCTAATTCCGAATTAACGAATTTTTCGTTGCGACGTAATTAAATCAAATTTAATTAAATAATTATGCCTAGCAAAATTACTATTCACGTCGCTTAAGAATTAATTCTAAATTAACTCGTTCGCCCGAATTAAAATCTAATTTCAATTCCGCGTCGAAATCCAATTTCGTTTAATATATCAAATATATTAATTTATCGATTAATTCCAAATTAATCGTTTTTTCTCTTCAAATAATATTTTATCCTAGATAAAATATCTCCGTAATTAATCCTAGATTTATTTTCTCTCTCATCAAATTAATCTCAGATTAATAAAGTGTGAGTCATACGTCATCGGTGAATCTTTGGGAAGTGACCCATAAGATCCCCAGATATGTTAAGATCCCCAGATATGTTGGCAGTAAATCCGGTTATCGGACTATCCGAATACGTACGTAACTAGTACTACATTTTTATCAATTTACAAGACATGGTTGGCTTCTAGCAAAGCACCGTGCTTACCTAATTCTCCAGAAATATCCTTACATGAATATTATAATCTATATCAGGCGTAGTATACATAGTATAGTGTATATCGATCCAGCATCAAATGTTCACGTGAAAGGCCTGGGGCTGGAAATGTGTCTGCCCCGTACGAAGCACATATCGGATCTCTAGTAACTAGTCTCTATAATCGGATATACATGACCTAGTCATAATATCCCGATAGCTGCAGCATATAAGAGAACAAGTTTCGTATCCTATGTGATCATCATCTCCATTATAACTGAAGTGAAACTACCGTCTTGACATCACACCCAATACACTACGATTCTCAATATACCCAGAAGAGGCGTACACAAAACCGGTTAAAGCCCTGGACGACCAAAACCAAAGTATATTGATTGTCGCAAGTATTAGCGATGCAAGTCTCAAGTTAAGACCAAATACACCTACCCTGATTCAGACTTCCATAGACACATAGTTATGCTACCAATGGAATTTCGAAGGGGTCTATACAGAGCGAAGCTATTTTCCGTACCATCGGAAAAACACAACCTCCTATTACACTTGCATGAGTATCCAATACCCAAATATATGAGAACTATACCGTTATGCTCACATAACACAAGTGTAATACTAGTCTATTCCGTATTATCGATGTTCAATCTCGATAATACTACGACTAGGGATATTTAATGATTAAACCTTCGTGGATTGATACTGTCTCATATCATCTCAATCCGGAACTAATCATATGGGCCTTCTATCATTTATACATCTTGGTGATCTAAACAAAAATGATAAAAGAGTAATTTCCTTTGCCACATAGTTAATTTGTACAACAACACCGTGTTCTGTACAAATAGTGATGTTATGGGTCATAATTATCCAACACAAAATAGTCCCCGAATAGCAGTGTAGAAATCAGATTTGTTTCGAACACAAAGTGCGCCTGAAACACAACTAAAATTGTCCCAAATTTGCGTGACCTGCAGTGATGATTTCAAGTCTGTTGTTTTCAAATAAAAATAGCCCAAAGACAATCCTAAAAGACCCCTATGTATTTCCCAAAAATTACCTATTTTGTTTGCTCTCTATAGACTATTTAAGATTACTAACTTTGGACTTAAATCCTCTTGTGTATGACACTAATACACTAAGTCTGAAGGCACATAAGTAATCTAGAATTTTTAAGATAATTTATAATATGTGAAATTTAAAATAAGCACTTTGATAAATGAATAATCCACATTTTATTTCAAAACATATTAAGTCATTTACATTACATGAAGCTATAAGGCATACATCCCAACAATCCCCCACTTGCACTAGAGCAAATGGGACATTTCACGTAATCCTAGACCATCTAAGTGACTTTCAAACATTTAGCCGAAAAAGTCTTTGTAATGGATGAGTCAGGTTCTCTTCGGATGTAATCTTTGTGACAGTAATGTCTCCTCTCTGCATCATCTCACTAATGAGATGATATTTCCTCTCTATATGCTTTCTTATTTTGTGGCTTCTTGGTTCCTTTGAATTCGCCACTGCACCACTATTATCGCAATAAGTGTGAGTGGTTCTTGGGAGCCAGACTGCTTCCTTAGCTACTTCACAAGCTGCTACATAATTCACCTCCATGGTGGAGTCAACAATGTAAGATTGCTTTATACTCTGCCATACTATAGCCCCACCACCTAGGGTAAACACTGATCCAGATGTTGATTTCCTAGAATCAACATCCGTTTGAAAATCAGAGTATGTATATCCCCTTAGGATCATATCCTCACCGGAATATACAAGCATATAATCTCTCGTTCTCTTAAGATACTTAAGAATATGTTTCACAGCCACCCAATGATCCAATCCAGGGTTAGACTGAAACCTACTGACTACTCCCATTACAAAACAGATATCTAGTCTCGTGTATAACGTAATATACATGATACTACCAACCACTGAGGCATATGAGATATGTCTTATTTCCTCAATATCTTGAGGTGTCTTATGAGACTGTTCATTTGACAAGTGAATTCCATATCGATAAGATAAATTTCCTTTATTGGAATTCTGTATCCTAAATTGTCTAAGGATCTTATCGATATAGGATGTCTGAGACATAGCTAACAGTCGTTTCTTACGATCCCGAAGTATCTGAATCCCAAGAACATAACTGGCCTCCCCCAAATATCTCATTTGGAATTGGTTAGCTAGCCAGATTTTCACGTTTGATAATATCTTTACATCATTCCTAATTAGTATAATATTATCGATTTATAAAACAAGAAAAACCACATTCCCGTCAATGATGCACTTGTATACACAAGGCTCATAAACATTCTACTCAAAGTAATAAGACTTGATATTGGTATCAAATCTTATATTCCAAGATCGAGATGCCTACTTAAGTCCATAAATAGACCTTTGCAGCTTGCAAATCTTTTACTCTTGACCTTGGGCTATGAACCTCTCTGGTTTTACCATATAGATACTGTTATCAAGATTGCCATTCAAGAATGTAGTCCGACCAAAAAGTGCGGATGGATTTGAGCATGGCTACTGGCGAGAAAGTTTCCTCATAGTCAACTCTCTCTTTCTGGGTATAACCATTGGCCACTATCCTAGCCTTGAAGGTATATACCTTCCTATCTTCTCCCCTCTTTCTCTTATAGATCCACTTGCAATGGTTTATAAGATCCCAGATTGAGTTGAAGTACATAGACTCCATCTCTAGGTTCATGGCTTTGAGCCATTCTTCTTTATCAGAATCATACATTGCACTAAGATAGGTCAATATACCATCGCTAGATGCAAAAACTTGTGTCTCTCCAATTCCAAGATAGCAATCAGGTTGTTGTGAAACCCTCCCACTATGTATAGCTGATAGATCATTTTGATGAGCTTACATCTGACCCTCAGATGTTGAAGGTGTTATGTATTTTTCAACTGTCGTTGATGATGGTGTGTTGGTCGAACCAGTAAGAAACTCGTCGAGTAAAACTTTACTTCGAGGTTTGAACTCCTTCATATAGTCCTCATCTAGAAATATAGTATTTGTCAATACAAACACTTTGTTATCTTCAGGGCTATAGAATAATCCACCCATAGTCTCCTTATGATAGCCTACAAATAGGGACACTTGAGAACGTAGCTCCAACTTTGTAGTCTTATTCTTCAGCAGATGTGTTGGAGACCCCCATTTGTGGAAATGTCATCAACTAGTTTTACGACCACTCCACAACTCTAAGAGAGTCTTAGAAACATACTTAAATGAAACTATATTAAAGATTTGCACTGTAATTTGTAACGCACATCCCAAGAACGAAATATGTAGTGAGCTATAACTAAACATAGATCTCATAATGTCTAGTAGGTTTTGCTTTCTCATTTCTGCAACACTATTTTGCTGTGGTGTTCCAGGTATTGTGAGCTGAGATACAATCCCATACACAATTAAAAATTCCTCGAAATCTCTATCAAGGTATTCTCCTATACGATCTGATCATAGAGTCTTGATTATTTTACCTAACTTTTTCTCAACCTCTGTACGATACTCTTTTAACTTTTCAAAAGTATTTGACTTGTGCTACATTAGGTAAACATACTCATATTTGGAATAATCGTTAATAAATATGATGAAGTAATTATAACCACCTCGGGCTCTTACATTCATCAGTCCACAAACATCCGAATGTATAAGCTATAGTGGTTGACCGGCTCTTATATCTTTTCGAGTAAAAGGTCTTTTGGTCATTTTCCCTTCTAAACAGGATTTGCAGACTGGTGAAGTTATGAGCTTTAACTAGTTTAAGGCTCCATTCTTTATCAACCTATCTATCCGGTCAAGGCTGATATGACCAAGTCTAAGATACCACAGATATGTGTCATCATGAGAGATCTTTAGCCATTTAGATTTAGGTTTCTCAACCTTAAACATTTCAGTGTTGAGCAGTGACCTATGTGTTAACGGTCTTGACACATACAAGTTATTTTCTGAGTTTCCTGTGCATATGGTTAATCCATTTTTACCAATAATAATAAAATTGCTAATAAAAGAAACTAGAAACCATCATCCAAAAGTTTAGAAACATAAATCAAATTCTCGTGAAAATCATGAATGAATAACACATTATTCAAATTTAAATAACAATTATTTGTAAAAATAAAATTGGAAAATCCCATTGTCCTGACCCTCATGGTGTAGTCACCTTCAGCAATGTCCCTCCATAAGTCAAGTAGCTGCAAAGAAGAACAAACATGATTAGTGCCAGAATCAACAATCAAAGCGAATTTATCATCCTCTACTAATAGAGATTCGATAATGAGTAAATCATATTACATGTTTCTTTTTTATCCTTCAGCTCAGTAAGGTATTTAAGACAATTCATTTTCCAATACCCGTTCTTGTTGCAGTGGAAACACTTTCTCTCGGGCTTGACATCCTTGGCGCCTTTCTTGTTCATCTTCTTCATGCCTTCCTAGTGCTATTCTTCTTTATCATTGTAGATTTTAAAGAGTCGCCAACATTTGCCTCAGCACTGGGCTTACGAGGATCCATAAGCATGGACTCGTGTGAGTGAGCTCATTAAGCAGCTGGGTCAAAGTAAAAGTCAACTTGTTCATAACATAGTTGCTTTTAAACTGTAGGAAACTCTTCAAAAGAGTTTCCATAATCATGGTCACCTGGGTATGCTTGTCAATACGAGCTCCATGAGTTTCAGCAGTGTTGAGATAGGTCATCATCCTCAAGACGTGCTCTCGGAGTGATGTCTCATCCTCCATCCTAGCAGTCATCTCTGAAACCATAGTCTCATGACGTTGACACTTCGAAGGCTGCAATTACTCCATCATCTGAGATGCTGAAGCCATAGGCTCATGCTTTGTAGCAAGAACCTCATACATCCTTCCTAGAAAGTAGCAGCGAGCCTTCTTATTTGCCGCGACCTATTTCTAGTAGTAACGCGAACAGCTTGGCCAGCATTTCTGACCGGCTCGGAAGGACACTCATCCATCAAGACAAACTTTATGTCTTTACAGACCAGGATAGAGTTCATTTACTTTTCCCCTTAACATAGTTTTCTCCCGTTAATTTGTCATTAGAGAGTATTGAAATAATCGGAGAAACCATGGTTGAAAAATGAAATAAACATACATTTAATATTCATCGCTTATTAAAATTATCAAACAATTTTGGCATAAAATTATATATGATGCATGAAACACTTTCTCTCGGGCTTGACATCCTTGGCGCCTTTCTTGTTCATCTTCTTCATGCCTTCCTAGTGCTATTCTTCTTTATCATTGTAGATTTTAAAGAGTCGCCAACATTTGCCTCAGCACTGGGCTTACGAGGATCCATAAGCATGGACTCGTGGTGAGTGAGCTCATTAAGCAGCTGGGTCAAAGTAAAAGTCAACTTGTTCATAACATAGTTGCTTTTAAACTGTAGGAAACTCTTCAAAAGAGTTTCCATAATCATGGTCACCTGGGTATGCTTGTCAATACGAGCTCCATGAGTTTCAGCAGTGTTGAGATAGGTCATCATCCTCAAGACGTGCTCTCGGAGTGATGTCTCATCCTCCATCCTAGCAGTCATCTCTGAAACCATAGTCTCATGACGTTGACACTTCGAAGGCTGCAATTACTCCATCATCTGAGATGCTGAAGCCATAGGCTCATGCTTTGTAGCAAGAACCTCATACATCCTTCCTAGAAAGTAGCAGCGAGCCTTCTTATTTGCCGCGACCTATTTCTAGTAGTAACGCGAACAGCTTGGCCAGCATTTCTGACCGGCTCGGAAGGACACTCATCCATCAAGACAAACTTTATGTCTTTACAGACCAGGATAGAGTTCATTTACTTTTCCCCTTAACATAGTTTTCTCCCGTTAATTTGTCATTAGAGAGTATTGAAATAATCGGAGAAACCATGGTTGAAAAATGAAATAAACATACATTTAATATTCATCGCTTATTAAAATTATCAAACAATTTTGGCATAAAATTATATATGATGCATGAACCTTGAATAACGAATTAAAAATCTAAAAGAATTACTATGCCATAAAAATATATCATCATACAAGTAAGTGCCTCCGTAGGGTAGGTCAAGTACTTGCATGAGATCGAGAAAATCTCAGTCGATTAATATATACAAGAATAACTCTTATTCCTATATTAACCAACTATCGTTAGATTCGATCAAGGAATTTCATTAACAGTTAATCATTCCTTTGTGAGTGTGACCCGTCATTTTGGGATCCTTGGACTTAACAAGTAAAGGGCCGTCGTAGGGTAGGTCAATTCATAAGATACTTTGAGAATCCCTATCCTCTCGAAATCCAAACCTAATATTGGCTCAAAATGGACACCATATATAGATGGACGAAAAATAAAGTTGTCTCGAGGCGCCTTTTGAATCACACATTTTCATACTAACAACGGAGATCGCGGGATATATTGTCGTATATCCCTCTTTCATTCACTACTGTAAATTTAAGGTTTCTATAGACAAAATATCTAATATTTTAATATAACTAGTGTGAATAAATTTATGGAGGCTAAATCATAACCTTTATTTACACTAGTTCACCATTAGTGACCTAACCAATTTTTACTCTTAAAATTTGTATGACTAATTTACATTAGTCTCTACTAATAGTATTACTCAATTAAACTAATTTAATTAGAGTGGTATTAGTGACCTATTATATTTTAACTCTTAAAATTCAAGAACACTAATTGTTTTAAAATTTTGGAATCATAAAATGGTCAAGATTTATATTAAACTATTTAATTAATCTTAGTGCGTTACAAAATCCAATGGTACGTGCAATTATATCCTAAGTACATACCACATTACTGTCCATTCGGATTCAGCTATGGAATTTATGTTCGGATTTCCATCCTATATAATGATGGAATTTATTATGCACTTATTAAGCCCAATATATTTGAATTTAAATTTTAAACCATAAAACCAATTAATCTAATTAATTATTTTTCTATGCATATCATATTCTAATTTAAACATTTTAAATCACATAAAACCATATTTCATGTATACAATGATTATGCATCAAATGCATGTTATGGCATGTGAAATGCAAGAGTATGCACCTTAAGCTATATGACATGTTATTCAAACAATTTGAATTAAATATACATATAACATTAAAAAAATATTTTGCATTGACCGGGCTCTTATTTTTCCTATAATAATCTAATTAGTACAAAAATACTCAAGATATCCCTTGGTCTTCAAACCACGCTCCAAGGTGGTTTTGGCTCATTTTGTGACTTCGGTGCTCCAAATTACAACAATTGAAATTTTTACATTGGAAAATTAAAATTACAACAATTGTAAAAATTGGTCTTATGGCCTTACATTCCAAAATAAAAAAATAATAATAATAAAATAAGAGCTAGAAAAATTTACGACCAATGTAAAATCTATTCATCACATGGAAAACAATAATGATTCATCCCATGAATATGATTTTGTGCCTACTCATCTAAACATGCATATCAATATTTATAACTCATATAAATATATAAAATAGTAACTTTAAATTAAAAAGTGAAGGGTTAAGAACACTTTTCAACCTCGCTCTGGTACCAATTGTAAAACACTTTCCTTGCTCAACGGAAGCGACTTAGGTACACGGATCGGACTTGAAAAATTTTTCTAGCCTTCCCTTTGAGTGGCCAAATGTAACCAGCAGTACCACTGAAATTTTACCTGTTTTGAACAAATTCCAGCATCGAAATAGCCCCGGAACAGGCCCCGAATAGTCCCGAACAGTAGTGCAAAAACCAGATTATTTCGACACACAAAGTGCGCACGAAACACAAGTAAAATAGTCCCAAATTTGCGTAACCTGCAGTGATGATTCCAGGACTGATTTTTTCAAATAAAAAAAATCTCAAACATAATCCTAAAAGACCCTTATGTATTTTCCAAAAATTCCAGATTGATACGGGATCGAACCGAGCCTCGAAACATCCAAACAAGTGCTCGCCAGTGGGCAAAAAGTTCACCTCACTGCCATGAGTCAATAGAGAAGGAGAAAATGATTTTTCTTCAACACCACAAGGTCTTCCGTGTTATTTCTCATAACTAACGGAAAGTAGCGTGGGCTACGCTAGATAAATCCCTACACTATTTAGAGATTATAAGTCACACTCAATTTTATTTTTTAATTTCTTCTTATTCTTATTTTTTCCCTCTCAACTCTTAAGAGGATTTGGAGAAACTGAAGATGTAGGCTAGGGTTTCAAATGAGGAATTCAATAAAAGGAAAAAAAATAAAATACCTTTTATACCTAGGGAAATTTTTTTGTAACATCAAACAATAATTGAATGTCACCATCATGACAAAATAAATTATAAAATTTAAAGATGCAATTGCCTTTTCAAAATACATAACTTCCAAAGTTATAAAAAAAAAAAAAAAAAAACAAAAAAAAAAAAAAAAAACAAAAAAACTTTTCTTTCCTCAATGCTAAAATTTGACCAAGGTATTATTTTATTATTAATTTTATAACACTAATATTAACTTTCCATAAAGGCAATACATGTTACAAAATTAAATATTTAATTAAACTTTTGAAAGTCATAACTTCCAAAATAATAACAAGGGTTTCCAAAACCCAAAAATTGGAAATTCCAACTTTAGCCTTATAAAATTTTATGAAATTTAATTTAATTTTATTTATTTAATAATTATCATATAATTATTAAAACCATATATTAACTTTTAATATATAGTTTTAAGTGTGACAAATAATATTATTAATCATATTAATAATATTTATACATATGTGAGTATATAATTTGATTATCTAATTATACTAATTCTGTTATAGTATATTGAGCTAGCACGAGGACCAAATAGACCTACGGTTCCGAGCTCCAATAATCTCAAAATACCAATTAAGCTCTGAATTTTAACTCCGGGTTATTCTACTAAGAACCTGAAGTTACACTCTCGTTACAACAGATGGTATATTAATCCAAACCAAGTCGGTGTCCATCGATATAGTCACTACATTCGAATTGACCCTTCACAAGTATCTCGTAATTAAAGCTGAGTCATGATGTCTGTTATACCCTTATAATTATTTATACCTTAAGTACCATTGATTATCTAATGAACGATTTATTCACAACCATTATGAATTTTAATATTTTTATTCGTAATAGAAAGACTTGAGCGCTCTTACCGTTCAAGTACCGAATCAACCCTTAATGAAGATACTCTTATACTTCTCGCAGGATGGGGTGAACTCTATATTTATGTAAAATATTCCCAGCTACACAACAGACCATGCCCTCAATGTACGTAGTTATTGGTCGGGATTGTTACACCAACCTCACCTTTATAAATCAACGGATATAGCCTGCCATGTAGGAGTTCGTAGTAAACTCATGATATTATAAGAATGTCATTTCCATCTGGGTCCAGTCCTATATGATCACATCATACAAGGTGCCTTCATTCTCAGGTCTCTATATGGACGATCCCGAATCAAGGTCGATATCCAAATATAGAATGGACCGCTACTATATATAAACCACAAATAAAGTACCTGCTTTATTTGCTCTCTATGGACTATTTAAGATTACTAACTTCAGACTTAAATTCTCTTGTGTATGACACTCATACACTAAGTCTGAGAGCAGATAAGTAATCTAGGGTATTCAAGATAATTTATAATATGCAAAATTTAAACAAACACTTTGATAAATGAATAATGCATCATTTTATTTCAAAACATATAAAGTCGTTTTCATTACATGAAGCTCTTGGGCATACATCACAACATATCATCCATGGTCTTAAGTTGTATTAGCATAGTTCTATGTCAATTTCTTTAGTTATGCTCAAACAATGATGATCAGCTAAAAAATCAGCAATGACTTGGTTTTTTACGGTATTTTAAGGTTTGTACTGTATGTCAAATTTTGACAATAAAAGAGACCAAAAACCTACTATTTGATGTAAAATTGAGAGAAAGAATATGTATTTTACTAAATTGATCTTTATAACTAAATACAGGTAGTCGGCCTAAGATGGACTCGTAATTTAGTACATGTAAACTACAAAGCCAAACACAATTTTTTCATTGGAGAATAATTACATTCATATTTCAATAAATGCTTGCTGAGGTAATAAATGGCTCTTTCTACCCATGTTATCGTCCTGCACGATCATTCCAGCTACAGACTGTTCTTTGATAGATATGTACAGCTTCACCGGAGGCACCATTACCAGCGGCTTTGATAAATAGTTGTTTAGGCTCTCGAAGGCTTTTTGATGCTTTTCTATCCAGAAGAAATCGTCCTTTTGTTTTAGCCTTGATAGAGATGAGAAGGCTTTAGTTTTACCTACATAATTAGAAATGAATCTCCTTAAAAAATTAACTTGCCCTAGAATCTTTGCAACTTTTTCTTATTTTCAGGGGATTTATCCTCTATAATCGCTCGAGATTTATTTTCATTGATTTAAATTCCCCTTTGATGAACTAGAAAACTTAGAAAGTTCCCGACGCTAACCCCGAAAGTGCACTTGGTAGGATTTAATTTTAATTTGAACTTTCTCATCCGCTCAAAAACCATTCTTAGGTGGTTGAAATATTCGTCTATGGCCATAGATTTAGCCATTATATTATCCACATAGAATTCTATAAAATTGTTAATCATGTCATGAAAGATTAAATTCATAGCTCGTTGGTAAGTGGCTCCAGCATTTTTCAGACCGAATGGCATCACTACCAACTCATAACATCCCAAAGACCCTGGGCATCAAAAAGCCATTTTGTGAACGTCATCATTGGCAATGTAAATCTGGTTATACTATACGTACCCATCTATAAAGGAATACATTTGGTATCCCGTAGTGGAATCTACTAAAGAATCTATTGTAGGCATAAGGTATTGATCTTTTGGCATTGTCAAGTTTAAATTTCAAAAATCTATGCAGATTCTCAATTTTCCATTTTTCTTCATGACTAGGACAATATTTGATAGCCATTCTATATATATGGTTGTCATAATTAATTTTTCCTTTAATAAATGTTCGACTTCTTTTTTGATATCGGGAAAGACATTTGGTGTGAACTTTCTGGGAGGTTTTTTATATGGTTTGTAATTTGGCAAGATAGGTAGCATGTGCTCTACTAATTTTTTTTTTTTTATCTAAACCAGGTTTTTCCTCATAGTCACATGCAAAGCAATCTCTATAACTTCTTAGGAGAGAAATTAGTTCTTTACATATCTGGGCATCAACTTTCCCGCCAATATATGTGCTATGGTTTTCGTCATTGTCTCCCAGGTTTACCTCCTCCAGAATTTAAGTTGCATTCTAGAACATCATTTTCTTCCTTTGGTTGTTTATCCAATTCCTTTGGTCGTTCATTCAGACAATCTACCCCATATGATTCTCTCATTATATTTTCTACCTGATGAGTCATCAATTTTCCTTTCAAGGCTGAGATTGCGGCCTAAGCATCGAGTTCAACTTCCCATTCCTGTAAATAAGCCATTAAGTTTTCCTTCAAAGCCGCGAGCACGACTTGTTTTTTAATTTGCTCACTCCTCTTCATTTGACTTGCTAGTTTTTTAGCCACTTGTCCTTACTTGTATGAAAAAATCATTCAGTAACTCCGTGGCGTTTGGCTCATCATTTTGAGAAACTACATATGTTTTTCTCTTTTCATCTGATATTCTGTTTGGCCCATAATTTCCTTCATTCATAAAATATTCTCCCAAATTTGTTTCTACTACGAAATGTTTATTATCCGTATGTACCACTTCAACTTTGTCATTCTGATTCCAAAAAACCAAACATTGATGGAGAGAAGAAGGTATGCATCGAATGCCATGGATCCAATCTCGTCCCAAGAGCATGTTATATGTGGTCGGTCCATCAATGAAAAAAACACCATCATCTAAGTGGTGCTCCCTACCTGCAAGTCTAAGATTATGACTCTTTTAGCCGTCGTTGCCCCCCATTGAAGCTTGTGAGCACTACTTCTGTAGGTATGAGATCAGCTTCTGACTTTTCTAAACGTCACAGCATCCTAATTGGGATGGAATTAATGGCTGCCCCATTGTCAATTAATACTTTGGTAACTGGTATTCTAT
>SKCR01003837.1:0-36604 GCA_019454045.1 Zanthoxylum bungeanum | reverse complement strand
AATAAACCAACACTCATTTCAAATATCACGTCAAATAAATTAAATGTTAGTTGGACTACTATTTAAATGGTTGTTTTACAAACATTTGGACTGCATTCAAACTATTCATTTATAGTGATTTATAATTGGATTATAGTAATCAATATATTTGATTTAATTAATTATAGTTGATTTTATAGTTGGACTATAGTAATCATTATAATAATAGTACCTCAAAAATCGTTGATTAAATAGTTGGACTATTAGAATCAAGATAAATTGAAAGATTGGTGTTTAAAACATAATCTAGGGTAAAAATGTTTTAAATGACTTTAATTTTCAAATTGGGAATAAAGTTTCAGGATAGTCCTGGAAACTAATAAGTTACTTTATTTGATAAAATAACATATCAAGCATAATCCCGAGTTAAGCAAATAGTGGAGCATGATCTTTGCAAGATTCAATGTGATGATAACTTTAGTGCTTAATCCATTATGCTTGCCAATTAGACTCCTTAATTTCTTAATCAGAACTAAGGTTTAGATCCTTAAAGTATGATAATGAAATTGAAGTATCTTCATAAATCTATATTTAGATTTTGAAGTACTAAATTGCAATAGTAAACTCTTGGAGAGTTAATGGCTATACTCAAGGAGTTAAAGCCAAAGTTTGCAATAAGGCAAGAAGCGCAAGGCGCATATTACTTCGACATTGTAGAAGGCCAAAGGCTTGGCCAAAGGCTTCTGGAATGTGAAAAAGGGCAAAAGCAAAATTATTATAATCTTCTAGGAAGACAAAGGACATATCCCAAAATGTCAGGCTAAATTGTGGCAAACGGGATCGCGGAAGCGTGACTGCCATTTGAATAAAGCAGACATGAAGGAATTGAATAACGAGCAAGGCTCTGACTCAAATATGTTTGTCATAAATATGTTCACTACTAGTATTAAAATTGGATTTTAGATACTTAGTGTGATACATAAATATGTACAGATGTGCAGAATCTGCTATGAGCAGGATACTGACTTCAGTTGAGATTAATCTGCGAATTGAAAACTGTTTTAACCATAGACACCTAAGTTTAAGAACTACCCTTTGGGTGTGTACTTAAATTAGGAAACTGTTAAAATGTAACTAGTTTGACTAGATACATTATCTCTATATCAGGGTTTAATCCGTTGCGGCTATACCTTTATATTGTAGAACACTAAAGTGTTTTATTAGATAAAGATAATATTGAGATAAACACATTATATGTGAATAACATTATTTATATTTGAATATAAATAAATCTCAAACATATAACATGGCAAACAAATAGCTCAAACTGATTTGATCAGATGAAACTTAATTGTGGCATTGTTGTCTGGGACACAATTAAACAAGACTCGTATATCCATACTTTTGAAGAGTGGATACTAGGACAAATTTGATTTCATTCAAATAAAGTCTACGAATCTAGTTTATTGGGCAAAGTGCCTAAAACACTATTTACTTGGTAAAAGTGCAAGTACCACCGATCTGTTAGCCCCAGTTCATAGTGAAGCAACTGGGCCCATGTCTAGCTCGGCTAGATGTGGATATGAATATTTTGTGACCTATACGGATGTGGCATCGCGTTATTTTTATGTGTTTCTTTCGAAACATAAATCGAAAACTTTTAGAGTTTTGACACGAAATAGACAAACAGATCGGCTAATGTATTAGACCATCACGGTTAGACCATGATGAAAATACTTAAGCAATAAGTTTCTCATATACTTGAAAGAGTATAATATTCTTTCAATGAGGACTCCTCCCGGAGCACGTCATCCTGACGGTGTGTCCGAACGGAGAAACCAAATTTTGTTGGACATGATAAGGTTAATCATAAGTTATTCTGAGCTACCATTTAGAATAAGGTTCCATAAAAATATGTTTGACAGACTTCATATTATATATGAACAGGAAAGAAACCAGGTTTTCTCATTCCTGAAGATTTGGGTATGATAGGCATATGTTTGGATGATACCAAACTAAAACCCAAATTGGATAAGTGCCAAGTTGTAGGTTATCATAGGGATACCAAAGTATAGTAACTTATACAAAACACAAGAGAATAATTTAATTGTTGCTCACCATGCGGTTTTCCTAAGAGGAATACCTATATGTAGTGGTAAGTGGGAGGATAGTAAAACTCGATGAAAATCAGAGTAATACTGTTCCAGGCACCGAATCCTAATGGAACACAAATAGTTCATCAATGATGAAACTATACTAGTAATCTTCGAATACACAAGAACCACGTAAGTCGGAGAGAGTCAGAAAACAACCAGGGGTATGGGTTTCTGATCTCACCTCATAAAGATGTCAATCTTTTGAGGTATACCAACTGACTACGTATGAGGAAGTGATACAAGGTATCGACTCCCTATTATGGCAAAGTGCTATGATGTCCGAAATGGATTCCATGTATACCAACTATGTTTAGACACTAGTTGATGTACCGCAAGGCATTGTGCCTATTGGTACTATATAAGTCTTCAAGGAAGACATACATTGACGACAACATACCAACGTACTAAGCTAGGCTTGTAGCAAAAAGGTATTGTTATCAACGTTGTGTTGATTACGACGAAACCTTTTACCTGTTGCCACGGTAAATCCATTTGGATAATGCTTGCTAATGCTGCATGTTTCATTTATGAAATATGACAGCTGAACTGGAAAATCGCTTTCCTTAACGGAAACCTTTTGGAGGATGTTTACAACATCCTGACGGTTTTGTCGTACCATAACAAGCAAACCAGTTTTGCAGGTTATTCGATCCATGGATGGATTAAAGCAAGCAATGCGTTCTTGGAATTATCGTTTTGATATAATCATAATGATGTATAAATGTACGTGACCTGGTGTCTCATACGCTTTGAGCATATGGATTCGCAATCAGGCCAATCCAAGTGATAGTCATTGGATTGATGTTAAGAACATCCGTTAGTATCTTAGAGAACTAGGGATGATGTCTTAGACTATGGAGAAAGAGAACTTGAAGTGACTGGTTTCACTACTACAAGTTTCCTAACCGATAAAACGACTATAAGTCGTAACAACGGTACTACACAGTTTGAATAACGGAACAGTGAGCTGGAAATCTTCCAAGCAAGATACTGTTACCGAATAAACAACAAAAGTGCATTATTGTTGTAGCTGAGGCAGCAATAGAAGCCTTATGGATTAATAATAAATCTAATTAGATTAGATATAGTTCTGTTAGCAGCTGAGCTAGGCTTCAGCGCAGGCTAAAGAATTAATGGTCTCATCAACGATCGAGATATGTACTTCGATATTCATCTGATTCGTTCGGATCATACATCGTGGCGATGTGATGATCGAATAAATCGCATCAGATGATAATCATGCAAATCCGCTGACGAAAGTCTTTTCTCATTAATTTGAGCCAACCGTACATAGTTCGGGTGTAAGACACTCGAGTGACTGGCTATAGGCCAAGTAGGAGATTGTTGGACAGTTATGACCCATAGCGTCACTATTTGTATAGATCATGGTGATGTTATACAAATTAACTATGTGACAAAGGAAATTGCTCTCTTATCATTTGTGATTAGATCACCAAGATATTTAAATGATTGAAGGTCCTTATGATTAGTTCCTGGATTGAGATGATATGAGACAGTATCAATCCATGAAGGTTTAATAAATAATATCCCTAGTCAGAGTATTATCGAGATTGGACATCGATTATGCGTAAAAGACTAGTATTACACTTGTGCACATTGTGAGGTCATAACGACATAGTTCTCATATATTTGGGTATATGATACTAATGCAAGTGTAGTAGGAAGTTGTGTTTTACCGATGGTATGGAAAACAGCTTCGCTCTGGATAGACCTCTCGGAATTCCATTGGTAGTATGACTATGTGTTTATTGAAGTCCGAAATTAGGGTAGGTGTATTTGGTCTTAACCTGAGACTTGCAACGCTAATACTTGCGACAATCAATATACTTTGGTTTTAGGTCGTCCAGGGCTTTAACAGGTTCTGTGTACGCCTCTGCTGGGTATATTGAGAATCGTAGTGTGTTGGGTGTGATGTCAAGACGGAAGTATCACTCCAGTCATAGTGGAGGTGATGGTCACGTAGGATACGGAACTGGTTCTCTTACGTAATGCAGTCATCGGGATAAAATGACAAGGTCTTGTTTATCCGATTTTAGAGACTAGTTACCAGAGATCCGATATGTGCTTCGTACGGGCCAGACACAATTCCAGCCCCAGGCCTAGCACGTGACATATCCGATACTGGATCGAAATACGCAATACTACGTATACTACGCCTGATATAGATCACTATATTCCTTTAAGGATATTTCTGGGAAATTGAGTAGACATGGCGCTTTGCTAGAAGCCAACCTTGTCTTGTAAATCGGTATAAATGTAGTACTAGGTACTTACGCGTTCGGATAGTCCGACGACCAAATTTACTGCTAACATATCCGAGGATCTCATGGGTCGCTTCTCGAAGATTCACCGATGATGTATGACTCGCACTTTATTAATCTGTGATTAATTAGATGAGAGAGAAAATTAATCTGAGATTAATTACGGAGATATTTTATCTGGGATAAAATATCAATAAAAGAGAGATAACGATTAATTTGGAATTAATCGATAAAATAATATATTCGATATATTATACGAAATTGGATTTCGATGCGGAATTGAAATTAGATTTTAATTCGGGTGAATGAGTTAATTTAGAATTAATTCGTTAGCGACGTAAATATAGATTTCGCTAGGCATAATCATTTAATTGCGTCGCAATGGAAAATTCGTTAATTTGGAATTAGCGAACCCGAGCCCGAGAGTGTTTGCGAGCGCATTCGCATTTCGAATTCGAGTGTGACCCGGAAGTCACATATAGCGTCAAATCAATCATCATTCAAGTGATAGATGTCTTTCACTTTGAGTGATAAACACTAGTCTCTATTCGTGAGTGATGTGAGTTGATGGAAAGCATTTGAAGGCTTGAAAGAGATTTAACATTATTTATTAATGTTATTTGACTTTCAAAATTTGTGTATTAGATACACTTATTCCATTACAACCAAACTATCTCATCTCTCTCTTTTACTCTTCCTCTCTCTCTTGGCCATTTGGCCATTTTTCTCTTCTATTTTCTGCTGCAGTTTTCCGAGAATGTGAAGGAGAAATAGGGAAATTTTTGTTTCAAAAATTGCCAAGTGCTAGCACACAAAAGGGTCTTGCGAAGTTGATAGGGAACCGCACTTGTGATCATGGGATTTCATCACAAAGCTTGGAGCTTCATGGAGGACCATTGCCGATTCTTGGAGGGCCATTTTAGTGGACTGCCGAGACCCATTTGGAGGAGAAAAAGATTTTTTTGTTCATCACCGCATCGACTCAACCGATCATTGTGAGTATTCCGCAACTCCTTGATGTATTCACATGTTGTTTTATGCTTGTTATTCGATCCTCGGGACCGTGAAACTCCAACAGTTAAAGCCCTGGACGACCAAACCCAAAGTATATTGATTGTCACAAGTATTAGCGATGCAAGTCTCGAGTTAAGACCAAATACACCTACCCTGATTCGGACTTCCATAGACACATAGTCATACTACCAATGGAATTCCGAGGGGTCTATCCAGAGTGAATTGTTTCCGTACCATCGGTAAACACAACCTCCTATTACACTGCATAAGTATCCAATACTTAAATATATGAGAACTCTGCCGTTATGCTCCCACAACGCGCACAAATGCAATACTAGTCTATTCCACATTATCGATGTCCAATCTCAATAATACTACGACTAGGGATATTCTAATGATTAAACCTTAGTGGATTAATACTGTCTCATATCTTATTAATCTGGAACTAATCATATGGACTTTTATCATTTATATATCCCGGTAATCTAATTAAAAATGATAAAAGAGCAATTTCTTTTGTCACATAGTTATTTTGTACAACAACACTATGTTATGTACAAATAATGATGCTATGGGTCATAATTGTCCAACACCCAAGAGATCCCTGGATATGTCGGCAATAAATCTGGTCGTCGGACTATCCGAACATGTGCGTACCTCGTACCACGTTATTACCGATTTACAAGACATGGTTGGCTTCTTGCAAAACACCATGCCTACCCAATTATCCAGAAATATTCAACGAAAAATATATTATCTATACTAAGTATTGCGTATTTCGATCCAATATCGGATGTCACATGCTAGGCCTGAGGCTGGAATTGTGTCTGCCCCGTACGAAGCATATATCGGATCACAAGCAACTAGTCTCTTTAATCGGATAATCATGACCTTGTCATATTATCCCAATAGTTGCAACATATTAGAGTACCAGTTCTGTATCCCTACGTGATCATCCTCTCCATATGACTGAAGTGACACTTCCATCTTGACATCACACCCAATACACTATGATTCTCAATAAACCCATAAGAGGCGTACACAGAACCTGTTAATGTCCTGGATGACCAAAGCCAAAGCGTACTGATTGTCGCAAGTATTAGCGATGCAAGTCTAAGGTTAAAACCAAATACACCTACCCTGATTAGGATTCCCATAGAAACATATTCATACTACCAATGGGATTTCGAGGGGTCTATCCAGAGCGAAGCTGTTCCCGTACCATCGGGTAAACATAACCTCAAATTACACTCGCATGAGTATCCAATACCCAAATATATGAGAATTATGTCGTTACACTTCCATAACGCGCACAAGTGCAATACTAGTCTATTCTGCATTATCGATGTCCAGTCTCGATAATACTACGACTAGGGATATTTAATGATTAAACTTACGTGGATTGATACTGTCTCATATCTTATTAATCTGGAACTAATCATAAGGACTTTTATCATTTATATATTAAGTAATCTAATTACAAAATGATAAAATAGCAATTTCCTTTGTCACATAGTTAATTTGTATAAACCACAATGTCTTTTACAAATAGTGATGCTATGGGTCATAATTGTCCAACAATGATGACCACGGATAAACTCGCTGAATCATACAGGTCGAGGTCATGGCATATGTATAATTCCTCATTCACAGATATCCGAATATATCCCAGAGATATAGATGTAAACATCAAATCTCTATAGGGACTATCCCGTCGACGTCTCTATTAGCAATCTCTAAAAGAAGACTTAGAACTAACTTCTTAAGTGTACCACGGGCCCATGGTTTTTATCTAATTACTAATCATATACGGACTACCTATGCTCTGTACACAGAACTGACGGATCATATCTCAACACACACAGGACACCCTGAGGATCTGTCCACACCCAACAAACAGACGGAGGTCTGATCTAAATAGATCGGTGACATGACTGCCATCTCTTGGGAAACGGCCGTGAGTGCGCAGAGGAAAAAAAAATTATGATGTCGCTTTCCCTTTGCCCAAGACCCATTTGTTTTTATTGTTCTACAAGCCTAGGCATGTTACTATATATTCTAAGCATAAAACTCATAAAACATGCAAAGAACATAAACCTAAACATGCTAACTATCATAAGAACTCTAATAAAAATAAATAAAGAAAAAGACTTACTTGAACCGTAGACTCCTTCAGTCCTCCCTCCAATCTACAAGCTTTTCTCGAACTCAGCAAGCTCTTCCACTTTCCAAAGAGCCACCCAAGTGTGTGGCCTCCAAATATGGACACACCAAAGCCAAAACTCACGGCAAGACTACGCCTTGAGTGCACAGGTATTTTGCCCTTGGTGCTAGCCTAGGCAAATACCTCAAAACTTTTAACTCGAGGTTCCTCTAGTCAATTAGACTTAAGGATCCTCAAAATCAGTGGCTTACTCTTAAAATTTAGAGTTGCTCACTTATATAACCCAAGATATGAAAGGTTTGGTGCAAAAATTTGTGAAGAATTCTTTGGGTTTATATAGTGCTCCAAAGACAACAAAATTAATTAAGAATCGGATGTGGGATAAAAGCCAATTTAATCTTATCCATGGATCTTAATTTAGTGGTTTAATGAGATTATAAAACCCTAATAATTGTTTGGGCCGAATTGGAATTCAAAACAAATAATAAAAAAAAATTAAAAATTACTATTCATGCGGTACTATTCACGTGAATAGTAATTTTTTTTTTCTATTTATTCCAATTCCCAAAGTGCCCCAATCGTCATTCACCAATCCCTAAGCCACTATAGAACCTCATAAATGATCTGTTCAATAATTAAACACATTGAACCATTTATGAACAATTTCTACATCAATCATATATGCTGTTAAATTTGTACTGTGCACTGTTAACCATTGATTTCGACTTTGTTGTGTGTGACATTTTGGGTTCCCCTCAAGTTGGATATGAAATGAATCGTGATAATTTAGTCGAACATAAATTATCCTCCGATCAGATGGTCGTTCGATTTCAATGACCAAGGTTCACATCTAGCAACATGCCAAAGCCCCCAAATGAGAAGGAAATATATATATACCCATTCTGTATGTGATTTACATATGATACGGTCCCTCGCCTCACCGTATCCCTTACTATTGACCTAGGGTACGGAAAGTGTCTACCAATATGGTCAAAGGTATGATGTTGATAGTGTCATGAATCGTGCTAACCCAAGAATCTCACATGATTCTTCCGCTGTGGCCACAGTCTCAAGCACTGATCACACATATCAACCCGCGAACTGGAATACTACTCTTATAAGAAAATATTATCTGAGAGAGTGTTGATTCTGTGTTGTATCTTTAGAAACTTCATGTGTTTCAACAAATGACCCAATCATAGCCTTATGACCGGATCTTTTGAACCGGGGAAGGAGAATGTCAAAGTTATTTGATCCATACATAAGATTGTAAAGACCTCAAGTCTAAGGACTAGTCATATAATCGATACATGAAATTTCTCACAGACACATGGATTAACACTCCATATGAAAACTTTCGGTGGTCAGTTCGATGGACACGAGCAACTCATGCATGATACACCAAGCGGACAGATCTCCGCTAGTAGCTTATGAGATGGGCTACCCCACTTAAGGGCGTATCATATCATCATGCTAGTCTCTCCGCTTTGTGAACGCCCATATTATTCACAAAAGTATGACTATGAACATTTAAGAGTAATGATTCTCATAAGGCATGGAAGCCATCGTCTTATTACTCCAAGGTCTTTATTACAGCGTTGGTGATTCATATAAGTTATGTAAGACACATATAATAAAGATTGCCATTTTATTAATTAATGAAAATATTACAAATATATGTACATATAGCTCATCCACAAGTTGGGTATAGGGCATATCCCTAACACATCAAAGTGTGGAAGATGTCTCATGTGCCCACAGTGGTATCTCAAGTCAAAGAATCACAGATGCTACTCCACCCGAGAATATTCTAATTGACGTTGGTGTATCATCCATTAAGAATCTTCGGTGAGTCGTTCAGTGTTTATCCGCTATAAACACCTACACGTCTATACGAGTCCCCAAGACTCACGGTTCTATGAGAAACCATTAGAATCATATATTCCAGTATACGACATGTACTGGTCTCAACGGGTTTACTTTAATGACCAAGTAGTGTAAACCTTGACCAGGAACTGTCTGAGAATGACAACGTCATGATACAACTCAATGTCAGTTGCGACGCTTTTACAACAGTATCATGACTAATCATCCAAATTCTATTACGAATTTACCATATAAAACAATATATTATATTATAGAAACTGCTCATTTTATTCATAATAAAACATTTTACAATAGTATTTTATAGGAAATACAACCCGGAATTGGTGCTCTGAGCAACCCCAACACATTCCCAGACCGTGCTGGGTGTGAGATGCTTTGATCATTGAGGCGATTCGACCCATGGGATGTTGGATTTCTACGGCCACAAGGATCGAATACAAAGCATAAAATAAACATGAGAATACATCGAGGGAGTTGCGGAATACTTACATCGATCGGTGAGCGACGTGGGAGGCAACAAAAATCCATTTTCTGCTCACTGGTGGTCACGGCAGTGGGCTGTGACAGTCCTCCAATTTTCGGCTTTGTGGATCAACTTTCAAGCTCCAAGCTTGTGATTTGATTCCATGCTCAAGGGTGGACTTCCCTATCACATTCGCATGTCTCTCGGAGTGCTAGCTCTCAAGAAATTGCCATAAATTTCCCACATTTTGCTTCCCTATGTCACAGTTTTTAAGCAGAAAACCAGTGAAGAAATTGCCCCAAGGGCATGAGAGAGAAGAAGATTATTTGGCCACTTGGCCGAATACAAAAGAAGAGAGAGATGAAGTGTTAGTTGTTTGATGGTTTCTTATTTGTGTATCTAATACACAAATGTGTATTTCAAATTCATTTTCCACGAATTTGGCTTTCAAAAAGTCAAGCATTTAATGCTCTAACCATTCACATCACTTCCCATCAATCAATCAAGTTGTCAAGTCATATCACTCAAAGTGACAAGTGATTTGACGCTTGAAGTGACTGATGATTTGACTTGCGTACCGCACTCGAACTCGAAATGCGAATGCGCTCGCAAATAATCCCGGGCTCGGGTTCGCTAATTCCAAATTAATGAATTTTCTGTTGCATCGTAATTAAATCTAATTTAATTAAATAATCATGCCTAGCATAATTACTATTCACAACGCTAACGAATTAATTCTAAATTAACTCATTCGCCCGAATTAAAATCTAATTTTAATTCCGCGTCGAAATCCAATTTCGTTTAATATATCGAATATATTAATTTATCGATTAATTCCAAATTAATCGTTATCTCTCTTTAATTGATATTTTATCCCAGATAAAATATCTCCGCAATTAATCCCAGATTAATTTTCTCTCTCTTCTAATTAATCCCAGATTAATTAAAAGTGCGAGTCATACGACATCGTTGAATCTTCGGGAAACGACCCATGAGATCCCCGGATAAATTGGCAGTAAATTCGGTCGTCGAACTATCCGAACACGTAAGTACCTAGTACTACATTTGTACCGATTTACAAGACAAGGTTGGCTTCTAGCAAAACGCCATGCCTACCTAATTCTCCAGAAATATCCTTACAGGAATAAGGATCTATATCAGGCGTAGTATACGTAGTATTGCGTATTTCGATCCAGTATCGGATGATCACATGCAAGGCCTAGGGCTGGTACAGTGTCTGTCCCGTACGAAGCATATATCGGATTGCGAGCAACTAGTCTCTTTATTATCGGATAATCATGACCAAGTCATATTATCCCGACGGTTGCAACCCTTTTGGAGAACCAGTTCTGTATCTCAGCACGATCATCAACTCCATATGACTGGGGTGACACTTCCGTCTTGACATCACACCTAACACACTACGATTCTCGATATACCAAGAAGAGGCGTACACAGAAACCGGTTAAAGCCCTGGACGACCACAACCAAAGTATATTGATTGTCGCAAGTATTAGCGGTACAAGTCTCAAGTTAAGACCAAATACACCTACCCTGATTTCAGACTTCCATAGACACATAGTCATACTACCAATGGAATTCTGAGGGGGTCTATCCTGAGCAAAGCTGTTTCCCGTACCATCGGTAAAACACAACCTCCTATTACACTTGCATGAGTATCCTATACCCAAATATATGAGAACTATGTTGTTTGTGCCCTCACAACGCGCACAAGTGTAATTCTAGTCTTTTACGTATTTATCGATGTCCAATCTCGATAATACTCTGACTAGGGATATTTAATGATTTATCCTTCATGGACAGATACTGTCTCATATCATTCTCATTCCAGGAACAAATCATAAGGACCTCCTATCATTTTAATACTATAGGTGATCTAATCACAAATGATAAGAGTGCAATCTCCTTTGTCACATCGTTAATTTGTACAACAAAACACCATGATCTGTATAAATAGTGACGCTATGGGTCATAATTGTCCAAAAATCTCCCACTTGGCCTATAACCAATCACTCAAGTGTCTTACACTCGAACTATTTACGGTTGGCTCAAACTACTGAGAAAAGACTTTCGTCAGCGGATTTGTATGATTATCATCTGATGCGATTTATTCGATCATCACATCGCCACGATGTATGATCCGAACGAATCAGATGAATAGTCGAAGTATGTATCTGGATCGTTAATGAGACCATTAATTCTTTAGCCTGCGCTGCAGTCTAGCTCAGCTGCTAACATAACTATATCTAATCTAATTAGATTTTGTTATCGACCCAAATGGCTTCTATTGCTGCCTTTACTCCAGCAATAACCCGCATTTTTTGTTTATTCGGTAACAGTATCTTGCTTGGAAGATTTCCAGCTCACCGTTCTGTTATTCAAACTGTATAGTACCGTTTGCGACTTATAGTCGTCTTTACCGGTTAGGAAACTTGCAGTAGTGAACCCAGTCACTTCAAGTTCTTCATCTCCATAGTTCAAGATAGCATCCTTAGTTCTCTAAGATACTAAATGATGTTCTTAACATCAATCATGTGACTATCACTTGGATTGGCCCGATTGTGAATCCATATGCTCAAAGCGTATGAGACACCAGGTCACGTACATTTTTCAATATATGAGTTCTCAGAGAGTTTTAACAACTTTAAATTTATCCCAGTAGATCTTTATTCCTAGAATAAAGGTTGTTTCTCCCAAGAATTCTACGGAGAATTTTCTCGAAAGCCAAGCTTTCGCCGATAGTTTTATGGGAATATCATTTCCAAGAAATGACATATTATCATTATTTTATAGGACAGCCATTGTCAGTGCGCTCCCACTAACCTCCTATACACAAGAATCTTTTCGTTTTGAATTAAATCATAAACCATTATGATTACATCAAAACGATAATTCCAAGAACCTAATGCTTGATTCAATCCAAACATGGATCGAATAACCTGCAAACCTAATTTGCTTATTATGGTACGACAATACCGACAGGATGTTGTAAACATCCTCCAAAAGGTTTCCTTTTCAGGAAAGCGATTTTCCCGTTCTGCTGACATATTTCATAAATGAAACATGCAGCATTTGCAAGCATTTTCCAAATGGATTTACCGTGGCAACAGGTAAAAGTTTGAATTGTAATCAACACAATGTTGATAACGACCTTTTCGCTACAAGCCTAGCTTTGTACGTTGGTATGTTGCCTTCCATGTATGTCTTCCTTGAAGACTTATATTGTACCAATAGGCACAATGCCTTGCGGTACATCAACTAGTGGCCAAACATAGTTGAATACATGGAATCCAATTCAGATTCATGGCACTTTGCCATAATAGGGAGTCGATACCTGGTATCACTTCCTCATACGTAGTCAGTTGGTTATACCTCAATAAGATTGACATCTTTATGAGGTGAGATCAGAAACCATACCCCAGGTTGTTTTCTGACTCTCTCCGACATACGCGGTTCTTGTGTATTTGAAGATTAATGACATAATTTCATCCTTGATGAACTATTTGTGTTCCATTAAGGATTCGGTGCCTTGAATAGTATTACTCCGATTTTCATCGAGTTTTACTATCCTCCCACTTACCACTGCATATCGATATTACTCTAAGGAAAATCGCATGGTGAGCAACAATTAAATTGTTCTCTTGTGAGTTGTATAAGTACTATACTTATGGTATCCCTAGGATAACCTACAATTGGCACTTATCCAATTTGGTTTCTAGTTTGGTATCATCCAAACATATGCCTAGCATACCCAAATCATCAGGAATGAGAAACCCGGTTTCTTTCCTGTTCATATCTAATAGGAATTCTGTCAAACAAATTTTTAATGGAACCTTGTTCTAAATAAGTTTTGCACTGTTTAATAGTATCCGTTGAAGGAAATGGTAGCTCAGAACGACTCATGATTAACCTTATCATGTCTAAACAAATTTGGTTACTCAATTCGGACACACCGTCAAATTGACGTGTTCCGGGAGGAGCCCTCATTGAAAGAATACTATACTCTTTCAAGTATATAAGAAACTTATTACTTAAGTATTTTCCATTACGGTCTTACCGCGACGGTTTAATACACTATAGCCGATCTATTTGTCTATTTCGTGTCGAAAACTTTAAAAGTTTCCGATTTATGTTTCTAAAGAAACACGTAACCATAACGCGATGCCACATCCGTAAAGGTCAGGAAATATTCATATCAACCTCTAGTCTAGCTATACATAGGCCCAGTTGCTTCACTATGAACTAGGGCTAACAGATCGGTGGCATTTGCACTTTTACCAAGTAAATATTGTTTTAGACACTTTGCCCAATAAACTAGATTCGTAGACTTTATTTGAATAGAATCAAATTAGTCCTGGTAGTCACTCTTCAAAAGTGCGGATATACGAGTCTTGTTTAATGTGTCCCAGACAACAATGCCACAAATTAGTTTCTTCTGATCAAATCAGTTTGAGCTATTTGTTTGTCATGTTAATGTTTGAGATTTATTTATATTCAAAATATAAATTCATTTATTCCATCTAATGTGTTATCTCAATATCATCTTTATATAATAAAACACTTTAGTGTTCTAGAATATAAAGGTTCATCCGCAGTGGATTAAACACTGATATAGAGATAATGTATCTAGTCAAACTAGTTACATTATAACAGTTTCCAAATTTAGGTACACACCCGAATGGTAGTTCCTAAATTAGGTATCTACGGTTTTTAAAACATCGACTTTCGTCTCGTTTCTGATTCGTAGAGAGATCTCAACCTGAAGTCAGTATCCTGCTCATAGCAGATTCTGAACATCAGTATATATCATGTACCACACTAAGTATCTAAAATCCAATTTCAATACTAGTAGTGAACATATTTTTGACAAACATATTTGAAGTCAGAGCCTTGACCGTTCTTCAATTATTTCATGTCTGCTTTGTCAAAACGGCAGGCACGCTTCCGCTATCCCATTTGCCACATTTAGGCAGACATTTTGGGATATGTCATTTATCTTCCTAGAAGATTATAATGATTTTTCCTTTGCCCTTTTCAACATTCTAGAAGCCTTTGGCCAAGCCTTGGGTTTCTAGAATATTGAAGTAAGGTGAGCCTTGCGCTACTTGCCTATTGCAAACTTTGAATTTATCTCATTGAGAATAGTCATTAACTCTCCAAGAGTTATGTATTGCAATTTAGTACTTCTAAGATCTAAAATAGATCTATGAAGATCCTTCAATTTCAGTATCATACTTTAAGGATCTAATCCTTATTTCTGATAAAGAAATTAAGGAGTCTACTGCGACAAGCTAAATGGATTAAGCATTAAAGTTATAATCACATGAATCTTCCAAAGATCATGCTCTACTATTTGCTTAACTTCGGGCTTTAGGCCTAATATGTTATTTTATCAAATAAAATAACTTATTATTTTCCAGGACCATCCTAAAATTTATTCCCAATTTGAAAATTAAACCATTTAAATACATTTTCCATAGGATTATGTTTTAAATGTCAATCTTTCAATTTATCTTGATTCTATTAGTCCAACTATTTAATCAATGATTTAGGTACTATTTATTATAATGATTATAATAGTCCAACTATTTAATCAACTATAATTTATTTGTTTGAATATAGTCCAACTATTTTAAAACAACAATTTAAATATTAGTCCAACTAACATTTAATTTATTTGACGAATGATATTTGTTTGAGCGCGTATGGCAAGTAATTAAACGAATATTACAAATTTAATTCTTGCCTCCCACTATTTTTCGGCGAGCCTCTAACCCTCTGTCGAGTACTTGGGAAACCGTGTTTACTAGCAAGCTAGGATCCCGTTAAATAGCACACAATCTTGACTTTGGCCAAAAAATTGTATGATAATTAACTTGGTATATCTCTAAGATCAATTGGATCCAATCCAATTCCTAGATCCAGTAGGGGGACATCCAAGTCCGAAACATATATCTTATATATGCCAATATATCAATTATATTGCCAAACCTTTTTCCTCTGAATCAACTAAGCCTTGGCTTTGGCACAACAAACTTAGTGATCCCAGTTAAGCGTTACCCATTGACCATGGAAAGCTTCGTAATCAATGTCGATGGACAAGAAGTGGTCTTGACTTTGGCCAACAAAACCACAACTTGGACAAGACACCGATATGGAACAAAGCCTCCGTGATTTAAACACATCCTCGATGGAAAAAGGCCTTGACTTTGGCCGACAAACCAATGCTAGTCTTGGATCTTGAGTAAGAATCACTCAAAGGAAGGAAAAACGCTTAATATTTTGCGATGGTTTTTCGTGTGCAAATTGGCAACCAATTTATTATCTTTGTTAAGGTCTCATCATCATACACCCTTAAACATGCATTCTAAATACATAAAAAGCGCGTATAATAAAATAATAATGATATGCGGATATATACTTTACACATCGAACCTAGATCAAATCTCTCAATTTCTCTCTCCCACTAGCACATGTATTACTTCTACCCGTTACACTACACTTCTAAAGAAACCTCATTTACATTGAGGGGAATATGTGAGAAGAGAATACAAAGAATAAGGAGGTAATAAGGCTAGACTCGCAGGTCCAATTAATAAATTCCAAATTTATTACAACAATTTCTAAAATTGCCCCACCCATATAATATCCATCTGATATACATTATTCATGCATCGCAACCATGTATTCACACAAGCATGTTATCAATCAATATAATCAAATTAATTAATCTGATAATTAATGATCATCCAATGTTCAAACAACGATTTGATTTTGCGCGAGTCAAACTCGTTTTGCAAATAAGTACTCAAAGTACGAATTCTCGAATTAAATTAAACTACAAAATTAAATCCAATTCAATTTGTATTTAATACTAATTCGCTATTTAATTCCAAATTAAATACTACACTTTATTTGACAAACCTTTACGACTTAAATTCCAAATTTAATCGCTACGGGTCTCAAAGCCCGATGAACGTCCAACGTCAATTTAATTAAATTCCAATGGGTTTTAATTAATTTCTTAAGGCGTGGACTTTTGTTCAACTCGGGTCGAACCCATAACCAAAGTCCAATCCGGGAGTTACCCCATAAGCCCATAAATCAATTTAGGCCCATTAGGCCCAATTAAACTTTAAAGGTCCATTAGTCGCATTTGGGCTTTATGGAAGCGGTTTTGGGCCCAATTGGATCCAACCAATTTTTCCTAAACCCATCTTGGTACTACCAAGCCCAATAAGCCCAATTACAACACTTAAGCCCAATTTCACAAAATAGGCCCAAATAATTAAATTACCAAATTCCAAATTCCCAATTTAATTACCAAAGTGTATAACATTATTAATTACCCAAATCAATATTTCCAAAACACCAAATTTGTACAATTTATCATGCTCATTATCATCATCACATGTCCAACACATTTTGATCAAAAATCAAACCCAATATGCATGCTCAAAGTCTCGGCCAAAGTAGGGTTTTTCAAATCGATTCCGAATTCAATCCAATTAAATCCTAAGTCAATATTCCCAACATGATTCCAACTCATCCAATGATTAAAATAAAAAAATCACCAAGACATTAGGGATTGTTGACATTCGGCCAACAAATCCAATTTGGGAAAAAATGTTCCAAACACAATTTATTGAAATTGATCCAATCAATATCCAATAAAACATCATTTAAACATATTCAATCAAACAATTTAATTAAATCATGCTCAAAATCAATTTACCCAAATTTTAACCCTAAGTCATATTTCATGCTTTTCAATCGCTCTGATACCAATTGTTGGAGTTTCTACGGCCCCAAGGATCGAATACAAAACATAAAATAAACATGTGAATACATCGAGGGAGTTGCAGAATACTTACATCGATCGGTTGAGCAACGCGGGAGGCAACAAAAATCTATTTTCTGCTCACTGGTGGTCACGGCAGTGGGCTGTGACAGTCCTCCAATTTTCGGCTTTGTGGATCAACCTTCAAGCTCCAAGCTTCGTGATTTGATTCCATGCTCATGGGTGGACTTCCCTATCACCTTCGCATGTCTCTCGGAGTGCTAGCTCTCAAGAAATTTGCCATAAATTTCCCACATTTTGCTTCCATATGTCACGGTTTTTAAGCAGAAAACCAATGAAGAATTGCCCCAAGGGCATGAGAGAGAAGAAGATTATTTGGCCACTTGGCCGAATACCAAAAGAAGAGAGAGATGAAGTGTTAGTTGTTTGATGGTTTCTTATTTGTGTATCTAATACACAAATGTGTATTTCAAATTCATTTACAACGAATTTGGCTTTCAAAAAGTCAAGCATTTAATGCTCTAACCATTCACATCACTTCCCATCAATCAATCAAGTTGTCAAGTCACATCACTCAAAGTGACAAGTGATTTGACGCTTGAAGTGACTGATGATTTGACTTGTGTGCCGCACTCGAACTCGAAATGTGAATGCGCTCGCAAACAATCCCGGGCTCAGGTTCGCAAATTCCAAATTAATGAATTTTCCCTTGCGTCGTAATTAAATCTAATTTAATTAAATAATCATGCCTAGCATAATTACTATTCACGTCGCTAACGAATTAATTCTAAATTAACTCGTTCGCCCGAATTAAAATCTAATTTTAATTTCGCGTCGAAATCCAATTTCGTTTAATATATCGAATATATTAATTTATCGATTAATTCCAAATTAATCGTTATCTCTCTTTAATTGATATTTTATCCCAGATAAAATATCTCCGCAATTAATCCCAGATTAATTTTCTCTCTCTTCTAATTAATCCTAGATTAATTAAAAGTGCGAGTCATACGTCATCGGTGAATCTTCGGGAAGCGACCCATGAGATCCCGAGATATGTTGTCAGTAAATTCAGTCGTCGAACTATCCAAACACGTAAGTACCTAATACTATGTTTGTACTGATTTACAAGACAAGGTTGGCTTCTAGCAAAGAGCCATGCCTACCCAATTCTCCAGAAATATCCTTACAGGAATAAGGATCTATATCATGCGTAGTATACGTAGTATTGCGTATTTCGATCCAGTATCGGATTATCACATGCAAGGCCTGGGGCTGGTATAGTGTCTGTCCCGTATGAAGCATATATCGGATTACGAGCAACTAGTCTCTTTATTATCGGATAATCATGATCAAGTCATATTATCCTGATGGTTGTAACTCTTTTAAAGAACCAGTTCTGTATCCCTGCGCGATCATCAACTCCATATGACTGGAGTGACACTTCCGTCTTGACATCACACCCAACACACTACGAATCGCGATATACCCAGAAGAGGCGTACACAGAAACCGGTTAAAGCCCTGGACGACCACAACCAAAGTATATTGTTTGTCACAAGTATTAGCGGTACAAGTCTCAGGTTAAGACCAAATACACCTACCCTGATTTCGGACTTCCATAGACACATAGTCATACTACCAATGGAATTCCGAGGGGGTATATCCAAAGCGAAGCTGTTTCCCACACCATCGGTAAAACACAACCTCCTATTACACTTGCATGAGTATCATATACCCAAATATATGAGAACTATATCGTTTGTGCCCTCACAACACGCACAAGTGTAATACTAGTTTTTTACGTATTTATCGATGTCCAATCTCGATAATACTCTGACTAGGGATATTTAATGATTTATCCTTCGTGGACTGATACTGTCTCATATCATTCTCAATCCAGGAACAAATCATAAGGACCTCCTATCATTTATACATCTATGTGATCTAATCACAAATGATAAGAGTGCAATCTCCTTTGTCACATAGTTAATTTGTACAACAACACCATGATCTGTATAAATAGTGACGTTATGGGTCATAATTGTCCAACATGGGATTCATTCTCGAATTGAATAGGTGATGGCATTTTGGTCTATCTGTGTGACTTTTCGATCCACTGGGGAGTTTTTTTCCATGATGATGAGGTGCTTTGACCTCTGGGATTCATTCCCAAATTGTTGATGACGTGGGCCTCGACCGTGGGATTCATTCCCAAAACTGTGGATAATGTGGGCCACGACCCTGTGATTCATTCCCAAAACTGTGGATAATATGGGCCTCGACCCTGTGATTCATTCCCAAAACTGTTGATAATGTGGGACTCGCCCCCTAGGATTCATTCCTGAAGTTCCTCTATTCCTCTCCCTTCTTGGAGTTGCTCATCCTCATTCCTGAGGTTCTTCTCCGTTCTTGGAGCTGCTCGGCCTCACCGTTTTTTCTTTAAAGCCTGCAAAACAAAAATTATTTATATGCGACGTGTATGCATGTATGCATGGATGGTTTCCTTATTCCAATGGGTTTTCATTGTCCTATTAGCTACCATTTTCCTTCCAGGGATACGCATAAAACAGTGCAAAACTTATTTTGAATAAGGTTCCATGAAAATCTGTTTGAAAGATTTCATATTAGATATGTACAGGAAAGAAACCGGGTTTTCTCATTCCTGAAGATTTGGGTATGTTGGGCATATGTTTGGATGATACCAAACTAGAACCCAAATTAGATAAGTGCCTAATTTGTAGGTTATCCTAGGGAAACCAAAGTATAGTACTTATACAACTCACAAAAGAATAATGTAATTGTTGCTCTCCATGCGGTTTTCCAAAAAGGAATACCTATATGCAGTGGTAAGTGGGAAGAAATTAAAACTCGATGAAAATCGGAGTAATACCGTTCAAGGCACCGATTCTGTAATGGAACTCAAACAGTTCATCAGGGATGAAACTGTACCACAATCTTCGAATACACAAGAACATCACAAGTCGGAGAGAGTCAGAAAACAACATGGGAGGTATGGGTTTCTGATCTCACCTCATGTAGATGTCAATCTTATTGAGGAAGATGAACTGACTACGTATATGGAAGTGATATAAAGGTATCGACTCCCTATAATGGAAAAGTGCCATGATGTCCGAAATGGATTCCATGTATACCAACCAAGTTTAGACACTGGTTGATGTACCGGAAGGCATTGTGCCTATTAGTACTATATAAGTCTTCAAGGAAGACATACATGGATGGCAACATACCAACATACAAAGCTAGGCTTGTAGCGAAAAGGTATCGTTATCAACATTTTGTCGATAACGACGAAACCTTTTACTTGTTGCCATGGTTAAATCCATTTAGATAATGCTTTCTAATGATGCATGTTTCATTTATGAAATATGACAGCTGAACATCAAAACTGCTTTCCTTCAACGGAAACCTTTTGGAGGATGTTTATAAACATCCTAACGGTTTTGTCGTACCTTAACAAGCAAACAAGGTTTGCAAGTTAAATCGATCCATTTATAGATTGAAGCAAGCATTACGTTCTTGGAACTAACGTTTTGATGTAATCATAATGGTATATGATTTAATTCAAAACGAAAATGATTCTTGTGTATATAAGGAGGTTAGTGGGAGCGCACTGACAATGGTTGTCCTATATAATGATGAATATATCATTTATTGGAAATGACATTCCCATAATACAATCGGTGAAAGCTTGGCTTTCATAAAATTCTCCATAGAAAACTTAGGAGAGACAACATTTATTCTAGGAATAAAGATCTACTGGGATAGATCTAAAAGTTGTAGGCACTCTCCGGGGAATCGTACATTGAAATATATGTACGCGACCTGGTGTCTCACATGATTTGAGCATATGGAGTCACAATCAGGCCAATCCAAGTGATAGTCACTGGATTGATGTTAAGAACATCCTTAAGTATCTTATATGATCTAAGAATGCTTTCTTAAACTTTGGAGGAGGAGAACTTGAAGTGGCTGGGTTCACCGTTGCAAGTTTCCAAACCGACAAAAACGACTATTAGTCGTAATAAAGATACTATATAGTTTGAATAACGGAACAGTGAGCTGGAAATCTTCCAAGCAAGATATTGTTGCCGAATAAACAACAAAAGCGGAATATTGTTGTAGTTGAGGCAGCAATAGAAGCGATTTGGATCTATAATAATCCTAATTGGATTAGGAGTAGTTCTGTTAGCAGCTAAGCTAGGCTACAACAGAGGCTAAAGAATTAATGGTCTCATCAACAATCCAAGTATGCACTTCAACTATTCATATGATTCGTTCGGATCATACATCGTGGCGATGTGATGATCGAATAAATCGCATCAGATGATAACTTTGCAAATCCGCTGACAAAAGCTGTTTCTCAGCAGAAGTTTGAGCGACCCATACATAGTTCAGGTGTAAGACACTTGAGTGATTCGCTATAGGCCAAATGGGAGATTGTTGGATAATTATGACCCATAGCATCACTATTTGTACATAACATGGTGTTGTTGTACAAATTAACTATATGACAAAGGAAATTGCTCTTTTATCATTTGTAATTAGATTACCAAGATATATAAATGATAAAAGTCCATATGGTTAGTACCAGATTAATAAGATATGAGACAGTATTAATCCACTAAGGTTTAATCATTAAAATATCCCTAGTCGTAGTATTATCGAGATTGGACATCGATAATGCGGAATAGACTAGTATTGCACTTGAGCGCGTTGCGGGAGCATAACGGCATAGTTCTCATATATTTAAGTATTGGATACTTATGCAAGTGTAATAGGAGGTTGTGTTTACCGATGGTACGGAAACAGCTTCACTCTCGATATACCCCTCGGAATTCCATTGGTAGTATGACTATGTGTCTATGGAAGTCCGAATCAGGGTAGGTGTATTTGGTCTTAACTTGAGACTTGCATCGTTAATACTTACGACAATCAATATACTTTGGTTTTGGTCGTCCAGGGCTTTAACAGGTTCTGTGTACGCCTATTCTGGGTATGTTGAAAATCGTAGTGTATTGGGTGTGATGTCAAGATGGAAGTATCACTCCAGTCAAATGGAGATGATGATCACATAGGATACGGAACTAGTACTCTTTAGTACTGCAGTCATCGGGATAACATGACTATGTCATGCTTATCCGATTATAGAGACTAGTTACTAGAGATCCGATATATGCTTCGTATGGGGTAGACACAATTCCAGCCTCAGGCCTTGCATGTGACATCCGATACTGGATCGTAATACGCAATACTATGTATAATACGCCTGATACAGATTATATATTCCTTTAAGAATATTTCTGGAGAATTGGGTAGGCACGGTGCTTTGCTAGAAGCCAACCATATCTTTTAAATCGGTAAAAACGTAGTACTAGGTACGTACGTGTTTGGATAGTCCGACGACCGGATTTACTACCAACATATCCAGGGATCTCATGGGTCGCTTCCCGAAGATTCACCGATTACGTATGACTCGAACATAATTAATCTGGGATTAATTAGTGGAGAGAGAAAATTAATCTATGATTAATTACGGAGAAATTTTATCTAGGATAAAATTCTATTTGAAGAGAGAGAACGATTAATTTGGAATTAATCGATAAAATAATATATTCGATATATTAAACGAAATAGATTTTGACGCAGAAATAAAATTGGATTTTGATTCGGGCAAACGAGTTAATTTAGAATTAATTCGCTAGCGACGTGAATAGTAATTTTGCTAGGCATAATTATTTAATTAAATTTTATTTAATTACATCGCAACGGAAAATTGTTAATTCGGAATTAGCGAACCCGAGCCCGGGATGTGTTACGGGCCCACTAGGATTTTGAATCAAGTGGGGCCCACAAGTCACATCACAACTCACATCACCTAGTCACTTTATAGGACAATCACTGTCAGTGCGCTCCCACTAACCTTCTTATGTACACAAGAATCATGTTCGTTTTGAATGAAATCATATACCATTATGATCTTATCAAAACGTTGGTTCCAAGAACGCGATGCTTACTTCAATCCATAAATGGATCGATTTAACTTGCAAACCTAGTTTGCATGTTTTGGTATGACAAAACCGTCAGGATGTTGTAAACATCCTCCAAAAGGTTTCTGTTTAAGGAAAGCGTCTTTGACGTTCAGCTGCCATATTTCATAAATGAAACATGCAGCATTAACAAGTATTATCCAAATGAATTTAATCATGGCAACGGTTAAAAAGGTTTCGTCGTAATCGACACCATGTTAATGACGATACCTTTTCTGTACAAGCCTAGCTGTGTACATTTATATGTTGCCATCCATGTATGTCTTCCTTGAAGACTAATATAGTACCAATAGGCACAATGCCTTCCGGTACATCAACCAGTATCTAAACTTAGTTGGTATACATGGAATCCATTTCGGACATCATGGCACTTTACCATGATAGGGAGTCGATACCTTGTATCACTTCCTCATACGTAGCTGGTTCGTGTTCCTCAATAGGATTGACATCTTTATGAGGTGAGATCAGAAACCCACACCTCTTAGGTTGTTTTCTGACTCTCTCTGACTTACGCGGTTCTTGTGTATTCGAAGATTATGGTACAGTTTCTTCCCTAATGAACAGTTTGTGTTATGTTAAGGAATCGGTGACTAGAACAGTATTACTCTGATTTTCATCGAGTTTTACTTTCCTCTCACTTACCACTGCATATAGCTATTCCTCTTAGGAAAACCGCATGCAGAGCAACAATTACATTATTCTCTTATGAGTTGTATAAGTACTATACTTTGGTTTCCCTAGGATAACCTACAAATACGCACTTATCTGATTTGGGTTCTAATTTGTATCATCCAAACATATGCCCAGCATTCCCAAATCTTCAAGATTGAGAAAACCCAGTTTCTTTCCTGTTCATATCGAATATGAAGTCTGTCTAACAGATTTTCATGGAACCTTATTCAAAATAAGTATTGCACTGTTTAATGTTTATCCCTAGAAGGAAAATGGTAGCTCAGAGCGACTCATCATTAACCTAACTATGTCCAACAAAGTTCGGTTTTTCTGTTCGGACACACCATCAAATTGAGGTGTTCCGGGAGGAGTCCACTGTGAAAGAATACTATACTCTTTCAAATAGTTGAGAAACTTATTGCTTAAGTATTTGCATCACAGTCCAATCGTGATGTTTTAATACTCTTGCCGGTCTATTTTTATAATTCTTGTCGAAACTCTTTGAATTTATCAAAAGTTTCCGATTTATGTTTCAAAAGAAACACATAACAATAACGCGATGCCACATCTGTAAAGGTTGCGAAGTATTCATATCCACCTCTAGCCTAGCTAGACATGGGCCCACTTACGTCACTATGAACGAGGGCTAACAGATCGGTGGCACTTATACTTTTACCAATTAAAAGGTATTTTAGGCACTTTGCCTAATAAACTAGATTCGTAGACATTATTTGAATTAGAATCAAATATGTCCTAGTATTCACTCTTCGAAAGTGTGGATATATGAGTCTTGTTAATGTGTCCCAGACAACAATGCCACAAATAAGTCTCATCTGATTAATTCAGTTTGAGCTATTTGTTTGTCATGTTATATGTTTGAGATTCATTTATATTCAAAATATAAATATTGTTATTCACATCTAATGTATTTATCTGAATATCATCTTTATAAACAAAACACTTAGTGTTCTAGAATATAAAGGTATACCCGCAACGGGTTAAACTTAGATATAGAGATAATGTTTCTAGTAAAACTTGGTACATTATAACAGTTTCCTAATTTAAGTACATGCCCCAATGGCAGTTCCAAAACTTAGGTTTCTACGGTTAAAACAACGACTCTCGTCCCATTTTCGACTCGCAGGTCGATCTCAACTTAAGTCAGTCTCCTGCTAATCAGCAGATTCTGCACATCAGTACATATTTATGTACCACATCTAGTATCAAAAATCCAATTTTGAAACTAATAGTGAACATATTTATGACAAATATAATTGAAGCCGGAGCCTTGCACCGCCTTCAGTTTCTTCATGTCTACCTTGTCCATACGGCAGTCACGCTTTCAGTGACTCCGTTTTCCACAGTTTAGGCAGACATCTTGGGATATGTCATTTGTCTTCCTAGAAGAATGTGACGATTTTGCCTTTGCCCATTTTAGAAGCTCTGGCTCTGCCTCATAGAGCATAGCCATCAACTCTCCAAGAGTTTTCTCTTAGTTCATAATGAACCTGCCCCAGCTTTCGGGTAAAGACTACAAGATCAAATCTTTGGTAGTCTCGGCCACGTAGGTAATGCCCAGCTAACCTAGCTGATCGACGTCAGCAATCATCTGCGACACCAAGTGCTCGACAGATGTACCATTTGACATACGCGAGCGAAAGAGCTTTTTTTGCAATTCGTAATTCTAAGATCTATGGTTAGATCTATGAAGATCCTTTAATTTCATCATCATGGTATAAAGATCTAATCCTTAATTCAGACGAAGGAATTAAAGAGTCATTGCGGTAAGCATAACAGATTGAGCACTAAAGTTATCATCACCATGAGTCTTCCAAAACTCATGCTCCACTATTTGCTCAACTCCAGGCTCAGGCCCGAGATATCACTCTATCAAATAGAATAACTTCTCAGTTCCCAGGACTATCCTGAGGTTCTATTCCCATTCTGAAAATTAAAGTCGTTTAAAGACATTTTAACCCAAAATTATGTTCTAAACTATAATCTTTCAGTTATCTTGATTCCAATAGTCCAACTATCCAATCAACGATTTCGGGTACAATCAAATATAATGATTACTATAGTCTAACTATATAATCAACTACTATTTGATTGGTTAAATTCAAATATATTGATTACTATAATCTAATTATAGAATCAACTATAAATGTAGTTTAAATACAGTCCACCGTTAAATTAGAACAACAATTAAATATTAGTCCAACTAATATATTTCTAAATTAATGACGAAAAATGAAATGAGCGCGTATTGGCAAGTATCTAAACGAAATTACAAATTTAATACTTGCCTCCCACTATTTTTCGGCGAGCCTCTAACCCTCTGTTGAGTACTCGGGAAACCTAGTTTCCTAGTGGGCTAGGATCCCGTTAAATAACACACAATCTTGACTTTGGCCAACAAATTGTATGAAACTTAACTAGGTAGATCTCTAAGATCAATTGGATCTCATCCAATTCCTAGATCCAGTAGGTGGACATCCAAGTCCGAAACAAATATCCAATATATGCCAATATATCCAATATATTCCCTAACCTTTTCCTCCGAATCAACTAAGCCTTGGCTTTGGCACAACAAGCTTAATGATTCCAGTTAAGCGGGACCCATTGACTTTGGAAAGCTTCGTAATCGATGTCGATGGACAAGAAGTGATCATGACTTTGGCCAACAAATCACAAATTGGACAAGACATGCGATATGGAACAAAGCCTTCATGATTCAAACACATCCGTGATGGACAAAGGTCTTGACTTTGGCCAACAAACCAGTGCCAATCTTGGATCTTGAGAATGAATCATTCAATGGAAGGAAAGCGCTTAATATTTTTTGAGGGTTTTTCGCGTAATTGGTAACCAATTAATTATCTTTGATTAGGTCTCATCATACACCCTTAAACATGGATTCTAAAAGCATAATAAGGCGCGATAAATAAATTAATAATGATATGCGGATGGATATCTCACAAATTGTTCCTAGAACAAATCACTCCATTTCCTCTCCCCGGCTAGAACTATTCTAACTTCTACCCAATTACATAACACTTCTAAAGAAACCTCATTTACAAAGAATCGAGAGATAAAGGCTGGACACACAGGTCTAATTTAATAAATTCTAAATTTATTACAACAATTTCCAAAATTGCCCGCACCTATCTAATATCCATCCGATATACATTATTCATACATCATATCCATGTATTCACTCAAAGAATGTTATCAATCAATCTAATCCAATTAATTAATCTTTAATAATGACCATCCATGTTCAAACAACGATTTGATTTGCGCGAGTCCAACTCGTTTAAGAATAAGTACTCAAAGTACGAATTCTTGAATTATATCAAACTACAATATTAAATCCAATTTAATTTGTATTCAATAGTAATTCTTTATTTAATTCCAAATTAAATAATTAAACTTTTTAATGTGCCTTTGCGACTTAGATTCTGAATCTAATCTTAATGGGTCTCAAAGCCCAAATAACATCCAATGTAAATTTAATTAAAGTCCAATGGGCTTTCAATTAATTTATTAAGGCATGGACTTTGGCAACTAAAGCCCAACAAGGAATTACCCTTTGCCATAAAATTAATTTTGGCCCATTAGGCCCAATTAATTATTTAAAGGCCCAATTATCATATTTGGACTTTATGGAAATGGTTTTAGGCCCAATTGGATCCAACCAGTTATCTTAAACCAAACTTGGCCTAACCAAGCCCATTAAGCCCAAATATAACATTTTAGCCCAATTCCAAATTAAGCCCAATTAATTTAATCACAATATTCCAAATATCACAATTATTTAATTAAAGTGTATTAGTCATAATTAATTAGTTAAATTAATATATCCAAAACACCAATTACACTAATTATTCATGCTTTAATTAATCAACTTATGTCCAACACAAATTGAAGCATAATCAATCCCAACATGCTTATTATGCTCACGGCAATAATGGACTTTTTATATCCGATTTTGATTTCAATCCAATTAAATCACAAATCAATATATCCAAACATTCTAAACACATACAATGGATTAAAATGAAAATCACCATGAGCTAAGGGTTCCAAGTCTATTCGGCCAAGCCTAATGAATGGGGGAAAATTAATCCAATTAATTTTTCATCAAATTGATCATGAATAACTCTAAGTTAACATTATCTAAGCATACTCAAACAAACAATTTGATCAAATCATGCTCAAATCAAAAATACCCAAATTCAAGATTAAGAACACTAATTTCATTTCATGCTTAATTTAGGCTTATGATACCATTGTTGGGTTCTCTAAGAACAACCTAGGATCAATTAAGCATAAAATCATGTGAATACGTAAAGTAAAGTAGCAGAAAATACTCACTTTGATCTGCTAAGGATGTGTAGACAACAAAACTTTTGCCTCCATTGAAGTTGCTCCAAGCTTCTCCTTTGATGTATGTTGAGCTTCCAAGCATGTTTCTTGAATTCCAAACTCATGGGAAAGGTTTCCCTAACACCTTGATATGATTCTTTGTGTGCTAGCACTTGAAAAATTTTGAAACAAAATTTTCCCTTTAGCATGGAGAGTCACGACAATTGTGAAAATGGGAGAGAGATAAGTGTTTTCAATTTTTGTAAAATGATAACTTGTATAAATGATTTCCAAAATCAAAATAAGATATACCAAAACCAATTTTAGGTAAAGGTCTATCATCATTTAAAAGTTGAGTGATTTGTAAGCCACCACCAACTCACCAAATCCCATCACCAAAAAGGTAAGTTAAATGACAAGTGATGTGACTTGTGATATGACATGTGGGCCCCACTTGATTCAAAATCTGAGTGGGCCCGTAAACACATCCCGGGCTCAGGTTCGTTAATTCCAAATAAATGAATTTTTTGTTGCGACGTAATTAAATCAAATTTAATTAAATAATTATGCCTAGCAAAATTACTATTCACGTCGCTCTCGAATTAATTATAAATTAATTCATTCGCCTGAATTAAAATCCAATTTTAATTCTGTTATGAAATCTAATTTCATTTAATATATCGAATATATTATTTTATCGATTAATTCCAAATTAATCGTTCTCTCTCTTTTAATAGTATTTTATCCCAGATAAAATCTCTCCGCAATTAATCCTAGATTAATTATGTTCGAATCATACGTCATCGGTGAATCTTCGGGAAGCGACCCGTGAGATCTCTAGATATGTTGGCAGTAAATCCGGTCGTCAGATTATCCGAACACGTGCGTACCCGGTACCACGTTCATACCGGTTTACAAGACATGGTTGGCTTCTAGCAAAGCACCGTGCTTACCCAATTCTCCTGAAATATTCTTTTAAGGAATATGTAATCGGTGTTAGGCGTAGTATATGTAGTATTGTGTATTGCGATCAAGTATCGAATGTCACATGCTAGGCCTGGGGCTAGAATTGTGTCTGCCCCGTACGAAGCATATATCGAATCTCTGGTAACTAGTCTCTATAATCGGATAATCATGACCTAGTCATATTATCTCGATGACTGTGGTACTAAAGAGTACTAGTTCTGTATCCTACGTGATCATCATCTCCATTTGACTGGAGTGATACTTCCTTCTTGACATCACACCCAATACACTACGATTCTCAGTATACCTAGAAGAGGCATACACAGAACCTGTTAAAGCCCCGTACGAACAAAACCAAAGTATACTGATTGTCACAAGTCTCAGGTTAAGACCAAATACACCTACCCTGATTCGGATTCCCATAGACACATAGTCATACTACCAATGGGATTTCAAGGGGTCTATCCAGAGCGAAGTTGTTCCTCTATCATCGGTAAACACATCCTCCTATCACACTTGCGTAAGTATCCAATACTTAAATATATGAGAACTATGCCTTTATGCTCCCACAACGCACACAAGTGCATACAAGTCTATTCCGCATTATCGATGTCCAGTCTCGATAATACTACGACTAGGGATATTTAATGATTAAACCTTAATGGATTAATATTGTCTCATATCTTATTAATCCGGTACTAATCATATGGACTTTTATCATTTATGTATCTTGGTAATCCAATTACAAATGATAAAAGATCAATTTCCTTTGTCACATAGTTAATTTGTACAACAACACCATGTTCTGAATAAATAGTGATGTTATGGGTCATAATTGTCCAACAATCACAACATACCAACAATTTATATCTTATATAAATCATTAAAAAGAGAAACTTTTAATTAAAAAAAGAAGGGTTAAGAATACTTTTCACCCTCGATCTTGATGCCAATTGTAATAAACGTTTTCTCTCGCGTAGCGAAAGTGGTTTAGGCACTGGGATCAACCTAAAAAAATTCCTCCCTTTCCTTTTGATGACTGAATCTGACCAGCCAATGATCTGATATTTTTCTTCTATTTTTAACAATATTTTAGCGCTGCAATAGCCCCCAAACAACAGCTCGAATCTGATCCGTCATTGACCCAAAACGCTTGCACAAGTCCCTTAATTTGCGTGTGATGTAGCAGTGTTTCAGGTATGATATTTCTCATAAAAACAACCCCAAAACACCCTTTAAATATCCATTTATATTCCCCAAGACAAAAACAACTTTGAATGGTCTTTCGTGCTATGGCTCGTTACCAATAAAAGAAAGTGTGGCCTTCACTCACAAAATAAAATCCGTAAACTCTTTAGAGATTGAAACATGGTTTTGTCTCACCTGAATTTTCCTTTTTCTCGTTTGTGAGAAAACAAGGGGTGGCTAGGTTTTTCAAGAATGAATTAGGATAAAAAGATAACATCTTTATCCTTTTATATATAAGGTTTTATGTTGTCCAAAAATCAGACAAAACCCTAAGCATATTTATCTAATAAATTTGGCCACCCCACTTTTCTCCACCTAATTTTTGTAACAACCAACTTATTAATTGTCATCATAATGATAATTAATTTAATTTTTAAAAGATGCAAATACCACTAATATATTATGTTGAATTTTTTCAAATCCTATTTAAAAAATTATTCATTACCATAAATGATATATTAAACAATTTAATATATGCATTAAATGAAATGATTATCTTATAATCATTTATTTAATGAAAACTTTATATTAAATATAATATAAAGTTACATGGGTGAAAAAATATATTATTAATCCCATTAATAATATATGTATCTGAGTATATAATTGGATTGTCCAATTATATTTAATCTGCTACAGTGTATTGAGCTAGCATGATGGCCAAATAGAGCTATGGTTCCGAACTCCAATAATCTCGGAATATTAATTAAACTCTTTAATTAAATATTTTGAATTATTAACTTCGGGTTATTCCACTAAAAACCCAAGGCTGCACTCTCGTTTCTGTAGATAAGTAATATAAGTCAAACTACATCGGTGTCCATCGATATAGTCATTACATACGGATTGGCCCTTCACAAGTATCTCATAATAAGAGTTGGGTCATAATATCCATTATACTCCTCTAATTATTTTTAACTTAAGTACCATTGATTCTCTAATGAACGTTTTAGTTATAAATATTACGAATATTAATCTTTCTATTCGCAATAGAAAGACTTGAGTGCTCTAATCGTTCAAGTATCAAATCAACCCTTGAGGAAGATATTCCTCTACTTCTCAAAAGAACGAGTGAACTACATATCTATATAAAACATCCCCGGCTATAAACCAAATCATGTCTCCAAAGTACGTACCAATTGGTCGAGATTGCTACACCAACCTCACCTTAGTAAATCAAAGGACATAGTCTGTCATGCAGAAGTTCGCAGTACACTTAGGATTCAGATCATTCCATTTATGAAAATCTAGTAAATTGAAATGAATTTCTTTATTTAACAGATATTATTAGAAAATCATTTCTATCTTGGTCTAGTCCTATATGATGACATCATATAAGAAGCCTTCATTCTCATATCATCACATGGACAATCGCGGATCAAGGTCGCCATATAATTATAGAGTGGATCGCAGCTATAGATAAACCACAAACAAAGTACCAGCTTTGGTTGCTCTCTATGGACTATTTTAGGTTACTAACTTTAGACTTAAATCCACTTGTGTATAACACTCATACACTAAGTCTGAAGGCACATGAGTAATCATTGGTAAACTGGATAATTTATAATATGCGATTTAAATCAAACATTTTGATAAATGAATAATGCATCTTTTATTTCATAACAAATAATTTCGTTTACATTACATGAAGCTCTATGGCATATATCCCAACATATTTTCCATGTTATTGATGTCCATTTGGCTTGTGAATATTTTAGATCTTGCTTGTCCTACTCACATCTATAATTCGTTGCAGGGGTTGAAAGTCAGTAGGACGTTGAATCCTCGGGAGATACAACTGCGTTTTGGGAATGGTGATTCTCTAGCTGTAGCAGTTGTTGGTTAATACAAGATTCGACTATCCCGTGGCAGCACTATTTTGATAAATTGTGTTTTTATGCCCGGTTGTATGTCAAGTATTATCTCATTGTTTGTATTAGATACAAAAAGATATCATGTACTTATTAATAATTATTTATATATATATATAATATGAATTATGTTTTGTTACATAAATGTTAAAATTCACATGGTCATTATGTTTTGCATGTTTTTAGAGATTTTTATGAATATGGAATAATAAACATAGTAGATCTCATATAACTGATATTGAATTTTTGCATAGTGTCTAGGATATATAGGTGTACGATGCCTAACCCAATTGGTTAAGAATGGTCTGATTGAGAATCTAACCGTACAACTTTATCTAACTTGTGAATCTTATATTCTGGGTAAATTGACCAAAGCCTCATTCACCGGTGTTGGACATCGGGCCAATGACCTATTAGAACTCAGACATAATGATGTATGTGGTCCTATAAGTCATATTGCTCATTGTGGCTATTCAGACTTCGTGACCTTTACTGATGATATGTCATGGTATGGTTATGTTTATCTGATGAAATATAAATAGAAAAACCTTTGAAAGGTTCAAGGTACTCGGAAATGATGTTGAAAAATAGACGTGTAAATTCATCTAATGCCTTCGATCGGATCGAGGTGGTGAATATATGAGTAGCGAGTTCATAGATTATCTTAAAGATAATAAGATTCTCGCTCAATATATTCCTCCAGGTACTCTATAGCACAATGGAGTATCTGAAATAAGAAATCAGACTTTATAGGATATGGTCTATTTTATGTTGCGTTTTACAGATCTGCCTTACTTTTTATGGGGCTATGCTCTTCTAACTATTGCACATATATTGAATATGATTCCCTCTAAAACTGTTCCTACTACTCCATATGAGATATTTGTTGGTAGGAAACCAAACCTTAACTATGTTAGAGTTTGGGGTTGTCATGCGTATGTAAAACTGACGCAGCAGGATAAACTGTGCCTCGATGGCAAAAGATTAGGTTTTTTGGATATCCTTCGAATTCCAAAGTATATTAGTTCAATGATCCAGAACATCAAAATGTGTTCGTAGCTCGATTCGCCGGATTTCTGAAGGAAGAATTCTTGGTGTAACGTGGTAATCATAGAAGGGTTGAGCTTGATGAAGTTCAACCTGTAGAGGACAGAAAAATAGAGGAACCAGAATTTCATGTTTATGCAGAACCTTCTACATCTTCTTTCCCAGGGTCTACTTGGATATCGAGACCTCATGATCACTTGTATTTGATATAAGACAAGAGTCTCGATGTACTTCTTATAGATGAGACTAATCCATGTACCTATAGAAAATCAGTATTAGACATTGACTCCTTTAAATGGGAGAAAGCTATGAAATTTGAATTAGACTCCATGTATGAGAATCAAGTTTGGAACTTGGTTCCGCTTTTCGAGGGAATTGTTACTGTTGGTTGTAAATGGGTTTACAAAAAGAAGCGAGGGATTGATGGAAAAGTTGAAACCTTAAAAGCCCGAATGGTTGCTAAATGTTAAACTTAGAGGCCAGGTGTGGAGTATGATGAAACATTTTCATCAGTAGCGATGTTAAAGTTTATTACGATTTTATTGGCTATCTTTGCTTACCATGATTAAGATATTTGGCAAATGGATGTCAAAATCACTTTTCTTAATAGGTGATGAGCGGAAAATATATCACATTTTACTGTATAGATATCGCGACGTAGGGTACCTAGGCGTCGTGACGCGCGGCGCTCCACAGACACATGTCAGGATCTCATCAGAACGCGTTTCCATGTCAACGCGTCGCGACGCAGACTACCCTACGCGTCGCAACACCGGTCCAGAATTTTTGCCTATAAATTAGATTCGATTTCATTTAGAATTTGCATATTTTCCTTTAGGTTCTATATAAGGATCTAAGGACTGTATCTTGTTTGTTTACATTTTTATATTTTTAATTATGTATTTTTATTTTCAGTAATAGTAGTAGTTTATTTTTTTACTTTTGTTTTATGTTTAGTAGTTAAATTTGTGCTGGGGGAAGGGTGAAACTTTTATTATTATAGTTTAGATTAATCTCCCTTAATTATAATATATAAATTATCTTAAAATCTGACTAAATTGGATACTATATTTATGGTTGGTTGGAATTAATTCAAACTCTGACTTAATCAGGATACCGCCTATATGGACGGTTGGTAATATCATGCTAAATTTATATATTATAATAATGGAGATTTCTAAATTAGAAATGGTAAAAGTGGACCCTCGAACCGTATCATTTTATTTTTATTTTTCAGGAAGTGGTGAAACACAATATTTCCATGCTTAATAATTGATTTAATTATATTGTGTTTAATACTTCAGTTTGTTTATTGGATCTTAAGCTTAATGCTTCTTGTTGCCTGATCACCAAATTGATGTGGTAAACTTAAAATGAACTTGGAAAATGGATTTTAGGTTTCAGCCTTAGATTCAATTGCTCACGATCTCCCTTTAGGATAGATAACCCTTAATAGATTTTTTTCCAAGACAGACAAATACCTGTCGGGCGGGGGTAGCCACAATTGGAACTTGAACTTAATGAATGCAAGTAACTTGGTTAACAAAGACATATGATTAATTGGGTTATTTGGGTGTTTGCATCTGACCATTGACAAAGGCTTTTGCATATTTTCATGTTTCAGGCTAACAAACTGATTTATTACACATCTATAAGAAAATCAATTCATCTTTATAATAATATTGTGCGAATTCACAACCCTATATGTTTGTGTCTTTTGTTTATTTTCCTTACTATTTTCTTTTGTGTTTTTATTTATTTATTTAGCATATCCACATCCAACCAACCAATCAAGCAATCATTCCCTTCTCCCTTTAATTAGATACTTGTAAATATATAGAATAAATAATTAATAACAACAGTAAAAATTAAGTCCTCATGGGATCGACATTTTTATACTTCTTGACCGAACGTGTGCTTGTGTTATGTGTGTGATTTCACCGATCAAGTTTTTGGTGCCATTGTCGGGGACTTATGTTTCTTGCGTTATTAATTTTGAAGCTATCTAATTTACTTATATCTAATTTTCTTTTATTTTTATATGTAATTTTTATTTATTTCTTTTATTTTTCAGGTGGTTGAAAATGGATCTTCATTGGGTGATAAAAAAATTACGAGCTTTACAAGGTAAAGATTCACCCAAATCAGGGAGAAACAGACCAGTTTTCTGAAGCTTGTTGTTTAGCCCAACAACTATCCATGGATGTCAGAACCAATCAATACAACATTTTCTCAACAGAAATCAATTGGGAGATGTGAGAAATGTGATGGTAACCACCCGAGCATAAACCACTACTATAATTCATGGTGGCAGAACTATCAAAAACCTTCATATAATGAACCGACATATTTCACTGAACCACATTTTCCATCCTATCCACCATCAACTTACGATCTTCAAGGACTAGAACCATCAGTGGGAAGAGAGTTGATAAATAGGTTCGAGAAACGGGAAGATGAACAATATGCAACGTTTCTGGATCACATAAAAACCTTATAGAGGGTGACAAATGAATTGAGACAAATAATCAACAACCAGAACTACATACCTCACGGAACAAATTCAAATAACACTGACAAAGCCTTCGAGTACCA
>SKCR01003836.1:0-36451 GCA_019454045.1 Zanthoxylum bungeanum | reverse complement strand
GTGCAGTACTAGTCTATTCCGCATTATCGATGTCTAATCTCGATAATACTACGACTAGGGATATTTAATGATTAAACCTTTATGGATTGATACCGTCTCATATCATCACAATCCGGAACTAATCATAGGGACTCTTACCATTTATATCAAAGTAAATAAGTTACAAAACGGTAAAAGGCAATTTCATTACTACATAGTTAATTTTGTACAATAATACAATATCATTTACAAAATAGTGACGCTATGGGTCATAACTGTCTAACAATGTGACCATCATCTCCATATGACTGGAGTGATACTTCTGTCTTAACATCACACCCAACACACTACGATTCTCAATATACCCAGCATTGGCGTACACAGAACCTGTTAAAGCCCTGGACGACCTCAACCAAAGTATATTGATTGTCACAAGTATTAGCGGTGCAAGTCTCAGGTTAAGACCAAATACACATACCCTGATTGCAGACTCCCATAGACACATAGTCATACTACCAATGGGATTCCGCAGGGGTCTATCCAGAGCGAAGCTGTTTCCCGTACCATCGGTAAAACACAACCTCCTATTACACTTGCATGAGTATCCTATACCCAAATATATGAGAACTATGTCGTTGTGCCCTCACAACATGCACAAGTGTAATACTAGTCTTTTACGTATTTATCGATGTCCAATCTCGATAATACTCTGACTAGGGATATTTAATGATTTATCCTTCGTGGACCGATACTGTCTCATATCATTCTCCATCTAGGAACAAATCATAGGGACCTCCTATCATTTATATATCTTGGTGATCTAATCATAAATGATAAGAGTGCAATCTCCTTTTTCACATAGTTAATTTGTACAACAACACCGTGATCTGTACAAATAGTGACGCTATAGGTCATAATTGTCCAACAATCTCCCACTTGGCCTATAGCCAGTCACTCGAGTGTTTAACACCCGAACTATGTACTGTTGGCCAAAATTGCTGAGAAACGTTTTCGGCAGCGGATTTGCATGATTATCGTCTGATGTGATTTATTCGATCATGACATCGCCGCGATGTATGATCCGAACGAATCAGATGAATATCAAAATAAGTATATGGATCGTCGATGAGACCATTAATTCTTTAGCATGTGCTGACGCCTAGCTCAGCTACTAACAGAACTATATCTAATCTAATTAGATTTATTATCGACCCAAATGGCTTCTATTGCTGCCTCAGTTGCAGCAATAACCCGTATTTGTTGTTTATTCGATAACAGTATCTTGCTTGGAAGATTTCCAAATCACTGTTCCGTTCTACTATTGTATAATACCTTTGTTACGACTTATAGTCGTTATCATGAAAGCCAAGCTTTCACGGATTATTTTATGGGAATATCATTTCCAAAAAATGATATATCATCATTACTGAGGACATTCACTGTTAGTGCGCTCCCACTAACCTCCTTATATACACAAAAATTATTTTCGTTTTGAATTAAATCATAAACTATTATGATTACATCAAAACGACAATTCCAAGAACCTAATGCTTGCTTCAATCCAAACATGGATCGAATAACCTGCAAGCCTAGTTTGCTTGTTATGATTCGACAAAACCGACAGGATGTTGTAAACATCCTCCAAAAGGTTTCCGTTAAGGAAAGCGGTTTTGGCATTCAGCTGCCACATTTCATGAATGAAACATAAATCATTATCAAGCATTATCCAAATGGATTTACCATGGCAACAGGTAAAAGGTTTCGTCACAATCAACACAATGTTGATAACTCTACCTTTTCACTACAAGCCTAGCTTAGTACGATGGTATGTTGCCATCCATGTATGTCTTCCTTGAAGACTCATTTAGTACCAGTAGGCACAATATCTAGCGGTACATCAACTAGTGTCTAAACATAGTTGATATACATGGAATCCATATCGGACATTATGGCACTTTTCCATAATAGGGAGTCGATACCTTATATCACTTCCTTATACGTAGTCAGTTGGTATACCTAAATAAGATATACATCTTTATGAGGTGAGATCAGAAACCCATACCCTAGGTTTTTTTCAAACTCTCTCCGACCTACGCGGTTCTTGTGTATTTGAAGATTGATTGTATAGTTTCATCCTCGATGAACTATTTATGTTCCATTAGAACTCGGTGCAGGGAATAATATTACTCCGATTTTCATCGAGTCTTACTATCCTCCCACTTACCACTGCATATCGGTATTCCTCTCAGGAAAACCGCATGGTGAGTCACAATCTAATTGTTCTCTCGTGAGTTGTATAAGTACATACTTATGGTATCCCTAGGATAACCTACAATTGGCACTTATCCAATTTGGGTTTTAGTTTGGTATCAACCAAACATATGCCTAGCATACCCAAATATTCAGGAATGAGAAACCTGGTTTCTTTCCCGTTCATATCTAATATATTATCTGTCAAACAGATATTTATGGAACCTGATTCTAAATAAGTTCTGCACTGTTTAGCGTATCCGTTGAAGGAAATGGTAGCTCAGAGCGACTCATGATTAGCCTTATCATGTCTAACAAAATTCGGTTACTTTGTTCGGACACACCGTCAAATTGACGTGTTCCGGGAGGAGCCCTCTTTGAAAGAATACTATACTCTTTCAAGTATATGAGAAACTTATTTCTTGAGTATTTTCATCATGGTCAAACCGTGATGGTTTAAAACTTTAGCTGATCTGTTTGTCAATTTCGTGACGAAACTGTAAAAGTTTCCGATTTTTGTTTCAAAAGAGACATGTAACCACACGCGATGCCACATTCGTAAAGGTCACGAAATATTCATATCCATATCTAGCCTAGCTAGACATGTGCCCACTTGCTTCACTATGAACTAGGGCTAACAGTTCGTTGGCATTTACACTTTTACCAAGTAAATAGTGTTTTAGGCACTTTGCCCAATAAACTAGATTCATAGACTTAATTTGAATGGAATCAAATCAGTCCTAGTACCCACTCTTCAAAAGTGTGGATATACGAGTCTTGTTTAAATTGTGTCCCAGACAACAATGCCACATACAAGTTTCAACCTGATCAAATCAGTTTGAGCTATTAGTTTGTCATGTTATACGTGTGAGATTTATTTATATTCTAAATATAAATACTATTATTGACATCTAATGTGGTTATCTCAATATCATCTTTATATAATAAAACACTTTAGTGTTCTAGAATATAAAGGTATATCCGCAACGGATTATACACTGATATAGAGATAATGTTTCTAGTCAAACTAGTTACATTATATCAGTTTCCTAATTTACGTACATACCCAAAGGGTAGTTCTTAAACTTAGGTACCTGCGGTTAAAACAGTGACTTTCGTCCCGTTTTCAATTCGCAGATAAATCTCTATTGAAGTCAGTATCCTGTTCAAAACAGATTCTGAACATCAATACATATATTTATGTACCACACTAATTATCTAAAATCCAATTTTAATACTAGTTGTGAACATATTTATGACAAACATATTTGAAGTCAGAGCCTTGCTCGTCTTCAATTCCTTCTTAGGATAAGTCCTTTTATCTTCCTAGAAGATTATAATGATTTTGCCTTTGCCCTTTTCAACATTCCAGTAGCCTTTGGCCAAGCCTAGGGTTTCTAGAATATCGAAATAAGGTGCGCTTTGCGCTACTTGCATTATTGTAAACTTTGACTTTGTCTCCTTGAGTATAGGCATTAACTCTCCAAGAGTTTACTATTTCAAAGATCTAAAATAGATCCATGAAAATCCTTCAATTTCATTATCATACTTTAAGGATCTTATCCTTAGTTCTGATAAAGAAATTATGGAGTCTATATGACAAATATAATGGATTAAGCACTAAGGTTATCATTACATGAATATTCCAAAATATCATGTTCCACTTATTTGCTTAACTTCGGGCTTAGGCATAATATATTATTTTATCAAATAAACTAACTTATTATTTTCCAGGACCATCATGAAATTATTCCCAATTTGAAAATTAAATTCATTTAAATACATTTTCACCCAGGATTATGTTTTCAACACTAATCTTTTAATTATATCTTGATTCTAATAGTCCAACTATTTAATGAACGATTTGTGGTACTATGTATTATATTGATTATTATAGTCCAACTATATAATCAAATATAATTTAAATCAATTAACCTCAATTACATTGATTACTATAATCAAATTATAAAATCAACTGTAAATTGAAATTAATTAATTCAAATATATTGATTAATATAATCCTATTATATATTCAATTATAATACAGTCAAACTGTTAATTAAAACAACAATTTAAATATTAGTCCAACTAACATTTAATCTAATGACGAAATAATTGAATGAGCGCATATGGCAAGTAATTAAACGAATATTGCAAATTTAATTCTTGCCTCCCACTATTTCTCGGTGAGCCTCTAACCCTCTGTCGAGTACTCGGGAAACCGTGTTTCCTAGTGGGCTAGGATCCCGTTAAATATCACACAATCTTGACTTTGGCCAACAAATTGTATCATAATTAACTAGGTACATCTCTAAGATCAATTGGATCCAATCCAATTCCTAGATCTGGTAGAGGGACATCCAAGTCCGAAACATATATCTTATATATGCCAATACATCCAATGTATTACCTAACCTTTTTCCTCTAAATCAACTAAGCATTGGCTTTGGCATAACAAACTTAGTGATCCCAGTCAAGCGTGACCCATTGACCATGCAAAGCTTCGTAATCAATGTCGATGGACAAGAAGTGGTCGTGACTTTGGCCAACAAACCACGACTTTCGACAAGACACGATATGAACAAAGCCTTCGTGATTCAAGCACATCTTCGACAGACAAAGGCCTTGACTTTGGCCAACAAACCAATGTCGGCTCGGATCTTGGTGAGAATCACTCATGAATGAAACGCTTAATATTGAACGAGGGTTTTTCGCATGCAAATTGGCAACCAATTTATTACTTTGTTAAAGGTCTCATCATCAAACTGTTGGGGTTGGTGCTTAGAGCGCCAATCCGGACCGTATTTATGTCTGATTCATGAATACGAACATCCCCTTATTCCATAATATTACTTATTTATGGTTGCACCTCTTGTTCTTATATACGTATTCGATCTGATTACGATTAGATTGAAACTAAATGTGGTTTAGTGATATGTATATATTAGACAAAGGCCCGATAATATATAATGCAGTACACAGTTACAAAGTTAGTTTGTAATTGACATTGGGAAGTGTCACTGCTATATGAATATTATCAACATAGTTCCTGGTCAAGATTTGCTAACACGGGTCGGTTAGTCAAATCCGTTGAGACCAGTACATGTCGTATATCGAGACTTGGTCCGATGGTTTATCCCAATGAACCATGAGTCTATGGAGACTCGTATAGACGTGTAGGTGTTTATAGTGGATAAACACTTAACGGCTCACCGAAGATTCTTAATGGATGGTACGCCAACGTCAATAAGAATCTTCTCGGGTTGAGTAGCATAGTGGTCCTTCGAATTGAGATACCACTGTGGATGTATGAGACATCCTCCACACTTAGATGGCAGTCACGTCACCGATCTATTTAGATCAGACCTCCGCATGTTCGTTGGGTGTGGATCGATCCTCAGGATATCCTGTGTGTGTGTCAAGATAGGATCCGTCAGTTCTGTGTATAGAGCATAGGTAGTCCATATATATTTAGCAGTCTGTTAAATCTGTGGCCACAGTATACATCGGAAGTAAGTTCCGAGTGTTATTTAGAGATTGCTAATAGATACGTCGACGAGATAATACCTATAGAGATTTGACGTTTACATCTATATCTCTGGGATATCTGGATACCTGTGACGGAGGGATTATACGTATGCAATGACCTCGACCTGTATGATTCAGCTCGTTTATCTGTGATCGTCATAATCTACGGGTGGATAGATTATGGACATGAAATTGGATTTCATGACGGATATACCTGAATCTAGAGAGTCTCAATAATGAAACATACTCGTAGAGCACTAGAGCAACATTTATGAATAATGATGATTATTTATAAATCGTTTAATCGTTAAACGAAAAATACATGCGAACGGCCGACCGTCATTTCCTAATTAATGTGTATTTGTATTTAATATATGATATTATTAAATACACATTAATAAATAGTCAAATAAAGGTATTTGACATATATCATCAATATATGTATTTGAGATATTTAAAGTAAATATAATACATATATTTGATATATTTGTATTTAATTAATTATTTAATTATTTAATTGTTAAATGATTAATATAATTAAAATATAAATATATCACCAAATGATGAAAGTTAGGAAATGATTATAAGTTGCAATTGTTGACTTATACATTAAAGGAAAAGGTTGTCAAATTGATTTTGACTTCTTAAGATATTTGTTCAAAATTGTTTGAAAAATGAAATATTTTTTTCCTTTATTTTCCTTTAATTTCGGCCATACACTTTATAAATATAAGAGTTATATTTTTTCTTAGTTGCCATTGTTGACTTTGTTAGAATATCATTAAAGTGTTTTTTGATATTTTGACAACTTGGTAAAATGAAATTCAAATGAAAATGAAATGATATTTCTTGTTTTTGTCCTCACAATTCGCCAAGGCCTTTTTGGAACAAGTATATATTGTTTTCATTTCATTTGGATCTTAAAACCTAATACACTTTTAAAAGCAAAACTCCATTGATGAAATCAAAGAAAGCTGGATTGAGTTAAGTTTTTTCAACTTACTATTAGAAAGGAAAATGTTCCTTAGGATCTAGGCTTCAACATATGATGTTCTTAGATTATTCCTTTCTTTATTCTTTGTGTTTTTTTGATGGAAGTTTTGATGGAAGTGTTGAGCATGTATGATGAAGGAAGGTTGTGACTATTGTAGTTATAAGCTTTCTTTAAGGTTTTGGAAACCATGTTGCTAATCTAGAGTTGTTGACCCACTCTTAGATGACCTAGATTTGATCTTGAGTTGTGTTTCATTGTGTGAGACTTTGATTGGATGGAAGAAAGATGATTAAAGTAATTGATTTAACCAATTGGTCTAATTTGTCCAATTTGAAGAAATTGAAAAATTAGGGTTCATGACCAATTCCAAATTTGGGGCTTTTCATTTATGTTGTGTATTTGGATGTGTATATGATGCATATAAGTTTCATGTTGATTGGATTACATCTTGATGTGTTTTGATGCATGAAATGACAAAGTGCACAAATGTGCACCTTGGAGGGCATTCGGCCAAGGAGTCAAACTTTGGGGATTTTGGGTGCTTTTGGTGTTTTGATGTTTTGAACATGCTAAGTTCATCTTAGAAATGATTTAGAATCATTCAAAATTGATTAGATCAATTTCGGACTAAAATGGACAAAATACCAATGAGGGGCAATTTGGTAAATTCACCTAAATGATTTATTTGAATTTTATTTCATAATTTGATTATTGGATAATTAAATAAATGTGTTTTTAATTAATCCGAGAAAAAGTTTTGAAATCGGAAGATACGATCTTCCGCCGCTTCCGCTGCGTTACCACGGATTTAGCCCCTAAAAACCCCTACAAAATGGTATCAGAGCGAGTCTGATTCTAGGCCTCCATAAATGATTAGCTTGTTTTATTCAATGTTTAATCATGTTTCTTGACTTTATACATGCATGTATTAATCAATTTGATTAGATTTAGGGTGTATGACACTTAATGGAATATCCCCGCTTAATAAGGTTTTAAAGTAACTAGTATTTGGAATACTTATTTCTTGGTCCGTCTTGTCAATACGGTTTATAAATATCTTTTCGTTGACTACATCCGAGACTGTGCCTCTGCTGTGAGAGGTGTAGCTGATAGAAATTTATTTATGCCGAATGTATATTAGATACTAGATAAATTCAAGCGAAAGCGGAATCCTGAACGTGCCCTAGCTGTCAGGGTTACGCAAGTAACTTGAGTTTATCATTGACAAGTTTAACCTTGGTACGTCTCCTTGTGGGCCTGCCTTCGCAGCGACAATGAGAAACGGCCAGACCGGAACCTTGGAGTCACTAGTGAGTGATTGACAATTAGTTGTCTACCTGTGAATATACGTCGGCGAGACCGTGCCTCTGCTGTGAGTCGAAATATATTCATGGGGTCCTCTTCCCATTATGGAATTCGATTTAATTATTGAATTCTCGTCTTTCCGTTGGGGATTACGGTATTACGTAAAATAGTGGGAGGCACTGCTAAGTTTAAAATATTCCATAACTTAGGCAGTGTATGTTATATGGAAATTGCCGCTTGTTTGTTTCCTTATTCTATTGTTTATATAGAATTAAACTTTTATTTACTGCACACATATTATGATATGTTATCTGACTAGACTCTTGGTTGTAGTCATTCTAGAATAGGTTCTAGATACTACTAGACTAGGATATTATTAGATTAGTCTAGACCATCGGGAACTGTTGTTCGATTTTCTTCAAAAATCAAGATGGTTAATGACTTAGTTTCTAAGTCACAATAGATATCTAGATAGATATCCCTTGTTGGATGTAATACTTTAGAGACAATAGTTTTTTGTGCAGTAGGAATTGACTGGATTAGTTCATGTCTCGAGATTCTTGACTGGCATTAAGAAAGCCCTATTAGGTATTTGTTGTTTATCTAGTAATGACGTTTCTAAGCTTTAATTACCTTTAGAGGTAATGTGTATGACACAATTTGCTAATCAGTTATTTACAATTGTTGTGAATAGTTGAATGCAAATAGTAAAGCTAAAGAAAGAGATGCGTATATTTGTGTATAGAAAATATCGATTTTCACAATACTACAACTATAGGTATTGGATACCAGATCTCCCGTCTAGTTATTTGAAATATTGGTTAACGATTGTTTTGATATTTGATATCGGAACTTGCGACTATTGGATAGTCACTTGTTCTTTTATAAACAATTGTTACATATTTTATAATAACTAGTAGTGTCATTGACGTAGAGATAAACATAAAGAGAATTATTCGGTAAAGTAAATAATTTAGAACGGTGTTTTTATGAGTTTAATCACTTAAGCATTGGATGCTTATTCCGTATGGTAAAGATGGTTTGATACTAGATCACACTACACATCCTTATCCATTTAATGAATATTGTATTCAGGAAGTGATTAAGATCTCGTTTAACCAATGATTGTCATTGGACCACCAAATTTATTTAACTGATACATTGGATGTATGTAGTTTTATAAATAATAATTGCATAAGGTAGTTTTCGTTATTTCGTAACTTAGTTGATGAATTGTCATAACTTAGTTACGTGTTTCTGAAGGAACACATAACATGAAAGTCTTGAAAGTATCAAGTACTTTCAATCCGTTCTGATGAAACGTAGATTGAACATTTTTGACTTGTTCAAATATATTCAATCTAAAGGTTTTAGAGAATTCTATCCTCAAAATTCATAACATGTCTTTGAACTGTTCAAAGATCTTTGATACGATCAAACGTATGAATTTAAAGCAATAGTTCTAAGGTTATTTAGTGAATATGATCATATTCAATATTGTTCTTCCACGATTCCATCTTGATGGAATTAGTAGTGGGAGCAATCGAATCTTATATGATTTGATTCTTCTGATATTGAAAGTTACCGAATTAGTTTCAATACTCTTGGGGTTATACTCCAGTAACAACTAATTCATCTCTTAATTAATGTTCCATTATTTTCTACAGTTGCATATATGATATGTATAGGTAGAAAATTTGAATCTTGAAAAGTTTTGAGATTTCATCTTTCTTTTATATAATAGTTATATAATGGAAATTACTTACACACCTCGAGGTATAAGTAAAAGTTATCGTTTATTCTGTTTAATAGAATATTGTATTCTATTTAATAGAATATCTTTCCTACGATTCTAAGTAATAAAATCATTTTATTACTTGGTGTGTAACATCAGATGTTAACTATTGTAGAAAAGACTTGACTTATTGAAGTCAAATGTGAGAATGATAATTATAAATGGAAACTATGTAATTAATAAGATGAAACAACCCTTATACATCTTCCGGCAAGTCCAATAGGATAACAGAATCATTCACAAGTATTTGATACTTAATGGTTCCGTTGTTTTCTTACTGAAGAAAAATTATCCTATAACTTATTAATGGAAGCGATATTTGATTCGGATTCTGGAAGTTCACCATTGAACCATAGATCTAAGATTGTTCATAGCTTACTACGATCAAGTTTTGAACTTGATTACGCTTTCATTATGAATTAGTTCATGTAATGTGCTAATTGTTTGCGCAGCGAAAGCAATATGAGCTTATTAAAGGTTTAACCTTTACAGTATGACAGTGAGAAATGTTATACTCAGCAATCTATTGTAGATTCTGAGAAAACTTATCTCTTGTCACACTAATTGAACATTTAAGATATATTGGTTAATGTTGATAATAAACTGTATATTTTAGCTAAAGAATGCAAAGTGGCGTTTTTGGATGACTTATTCAGATAAGAGATCAGTTGTGATTTCCTATTTGAAGAGTTCATTCTGAAATGACCCTAGAGTTTGTGTTCTGCTGAGATCGCAGTTTAGTGTGCTAGCTTATAGAGCCTATTGTAGACTCGGATAAGTCTTCCAGAAGTATGTGTTCTCTATTTTTGATATCGTCAGATTGTCTGATCTTGTCAAAGTATATAGAATACATATGTGATTAGAAGGGTTAATGGGATCGTACTATTACTTTCTAGTGTTATATATCTTAACGACATTGTCATTATTATAGTAATAATGAGATGTTTTTGAGGTAAAAGATTTACCTAAGTCTTCTTTACTCCGTGATAAAAGTGGGAGTAGTCTCTTTTATATACGATATAAAGTTTTATATAAGATATAAAACCAAGAGACTTGTGAGATACTCCTATTAGTCGTACATTAGATATGATCTAATGAAAGACGTAACAAGGCTATCTGTATGACATTTAGTATAACTGTTCGACAGTTATTGTGTGTCTTATATAAAGTATTCATTTTTCGTAAAGGATGATTCCTTTTTCGAAAGAGATATTGATTAGAATGTCTAAACAATATTATGTATCATTTGATGATGACATAGTGAATACTTTATTATGTGCGATTATCGATGTCGATTTAATCGTAATTGTTACGAGTTATTTTGACATCCTTTAGACCATATGATGGATCTTGAAACACGTTCTTTGTGATCTTTGAGATATTAAGAACGAGTTTCTAATTCATGGAGAATACAGTCTGCAACCATTAGGGTCATATTAGTTTTGAGACTAATTATGACGTTAGACAGTCTACGTCATAAAGAGTTACAAATAATGCAGTGGGAGTGTCACGAAGGATTCTACTATTTAGTGGAATCAAATGCAACTTTTGAAGTATTGACTTATGAAGTTGCATAGTGACCATTTAAAATAGAAGTTTTAATTGGGTGTTGTGCTTGCGGTTGTCCTCATAGTATTTTTGGATTTGATCCCTAAATACTTGGACAACTTAGTAGCTGTAGCATAATACAGATATAGCATCCATTTCATATTAATGTATAATTTAGATTCTACTAATATGAATGATGCTGACTATGGGAAACGATAGAGTTTGTTTGACAAACTCGATATTTCATAGCGGACTTGTTCTTACCTCTCAAGTACTGGGTGAGCTTTTGAGGGCCATGTGCATACGATGCACATTGAGATGGGTATATGATACCGTGGATTGGCACTAGAGCAAGTGGGAGAAATTGTTGGGGTTGGTGCTTAGAGCGCCAATCCGGACCGTATTTATGTCTGATTCATGAATACGAACATCCCCTTATTCTATAATATACTTATTATGGTTGCACCTCTTGTTCTTATATACGTATTCGATCTGATTACGATTAGATTGAAACTAAATGTGGTTTAGTGATATGTATATATTAGACAAAGGCCCGATAATAATAATGCAGTACACAGTTACAAAGTTAGTTTGTAATTGACATTGGGAAGTGTCACTGCTATATGAATATTATCAAACATAGTTCCTGGTCAAGATTTGCTAACACGGGTCGGTTAGACAAATCCGTTGAGACCAGTACATGTCGTATATCGAGACTTGGTCCGATGGTTTATCCCAATGAACCATGAGTCTATGGAGACTCGTATAGACGTGTAGGTGTTTATAGTGGATAAACACTGAACGGCTCACCGAAGATTCTTAATGGATGGTACACCAACATCAATAAGAATCTTCTCGGGTTGAGTAGCATAGTGGTCCTTCGACTTGAGACCACCACTGTGGATGTATGAGACATCCTCCACACTTAGATGGCAGTCACGTCACCGATCTATTTAGATCAGACCTCCGCCTGTTCGTTGGGTGTGGATCGATCCTCAGGATATCCTGTGTGTGTCAAGATAGGATCCGTCAGTTCTGTGTACAGAGCATAGGTAGTCCATATATATTTAGCAGTCTGTTAAATCTGTGGCCACAGTATACATCGGAAGTAAGTTCCGAGTGTTATTTAGAGATTGCTAATAGATACGTCGACGAGATAATACCTATAGAGATTTGACGTTTACATCTATATCTCTAGGATTATCTGGATACCTGTGACGGAAGGATTATACGTATGCAATGACCTCGACCTGTATGATTCATAGTTTATCTGTGATCGTCATAATCTACGGGTGGATAGATTATGTACATGAATTGGATTTCATGACGGATATACCTGAATCTAGAGAGTCTCAATAATGAAACATACTCGTAGAGCACTAGAGCAACAATTATGAATAATGATGATTATTTATAAATCGTTTAATCGTTAAACGAAAAATACATGCGAACGGGCCGAACCGTCATTTCTAATTAATGTGTATTTGTATTTAATGTATGAATTTATTATTAATACACATTAATAAATAGTCAAATAAAGGTATTTGACATATATCATCAATATATGTATTTGAGATATTTAAAGTAAATATAATACATATATTTGATATATTTGTATTTAATTAATTATTTAATTATTTAATTGTTAAATGATTAAATAATTAAAATATAAATATATCACCAAATGATGAAGTTAGGGAAATGATTATAAGTTACAATTGTTGACTTATACATTAAAGGAAAAGGTTGTCAAATTGATTTTGACTTCTTAAGATATTTGTTCAAAATTGTTGAAAATGAAAATTTTTTTCCTTTATTTTCCTTTAATTTCGGCCATACACTTTATAATATAAGAGTTATATTTTTTCTTTGTTGCCATTGTTGACTTTGTTAGAAATATCATTAAAGTGTTTTTTGATATTTTGACAACTTGGTAACATGAAATTCAAATGAAAATGAAATGAATATTTCTTGTTTTTGTCCTTCACAAATTCGACCAAGGCTTTGTTTGGAACAAGTATATATTGTTTTTCATTTCATTTGGATCTTAACCTAATACACTTTTAAAGAAAAACTCCATTGATGAAATCAAAGAAAGCTTGGATTTTAGTAAGTTTTTTCAACTTACTATTAGAAAGGAAAATGTTCCTTAGGATCTAGGCTTCAACATATGATGTTCTTAGATTATTCCTTTCTTTATTCTTTGTGTTTTTGTTGATGGAAGTTTTGATGGAAGTGTTGAGCATGTATGATGAAGGAAGGTTGTGACTATTGTAGTTATAAGCTTTCTTTTAAGTTTTGGAAACCATGTTGCTAATCTAGAGTTGTTGACCCACTCTTAGATGACCTAGATTTGATCTTGAGTTGTTTCATTGTGTTGAGACTTTGATTGGATGGAAGAAAGATGATTAAAGTAATTGATTTAACCAATTTGGTCTAATTTGTCCAATTTGAAGAAATTGAAAAATTACGGTTCATGACCAATTCCAAATTTGGGGCTTTTCATTTATGTTGTGTATTTGGATGTGTATATGATGCATATAAAGTTTCATGTTGATTGGATTACATCTTGATGTGTTTTGAAGCATGAAATGACAAAGTGCACAAATGTTCACCTTGGAGGGGCATTCGGCCAAGGAGTCAAACTTTGGGGATTTTGGTGCTTTTGGTGTTTTGATATTTTGAACATGCTAAGTTCATCTTAGAAATGATTTAGAATCATTCAAAATTGATTAGATCAATTTCGGACTAAAATGGACAAAATACCAATATAAGGGCAATTTGGTAAATTCACCTAAATATGATTTATTTGAATTTTATTTCATAATTTGATTATTGGATAATTAAATAAATGTGTTTATTTAATTAATCCGAGAAAAAGTTTTGAAATCGGAAGATACGATCTTCCGCCGCTTCCGCTGCGTTACCGGATTTAGCCCCTAAAAACCCCTACACATACAACCCTAAAATATGCATTCTAAACACATAATAAAGCGCATATGAATAAAATAATAATGATATGCGGATGGATACTTTACATTGATCCTAGATCAAATCTCTCTTTCTCTCTCCCGCTAGCACAAATATTTCTTCTACCGTTACACTACACTTCTAAAGAAACCTCATTTACATTGAGGGGAATAGGTGAGAAGAGAATACAAATAGTATAGAGGTGATAAGGCTGGACACGCAGGTCCCATTTAATATCAAATTTATTACAATTCTAAAATTGCCCCACCCATCTAATATCCATCTGATGTACATTATTCATGCATCACAACCATGTATTCACACAAGCATGTAATCAATCAATCTAATCCAATTAATTAATCTGATAATTAGTGATCATCCAATGTTCAAACAACGATTTAATTACGATTCTCGAATTAAATTAAACTACATATTAAATCCAATTCAATTTGTATTTAATACTAATTCCTATTTAATTCCAAATTAAATATTACACTTTATTAATAAACCTTTTACGATTTAAATTCCAAATTCAATCATAATGGGTCTCAAAGCCCGATTAACGTCCAACGTTTATTTAATTAAAGCCAATGGGCTTTTAATTAATTTATTGAGGCGTGGACTTTTGGTCAACTCGGGTCAAACCGATAACCAAAGTCCAATCCGGGATTTACCCCATAAACCCATAAATCAATTTTGGCCCATTAGGCCCAATTAAATAATTAAGGTCCATTAAGTCATAATTGGACTTTATGGATTCGGTTTTGGGCTCAATTGGATCCAACCAATTTTTCCTAAACCGATCTTTGTACAACAAAGCCCAAAAGCCCAATTACAACCTATAAGGCCCAAATCCAATTTTAAGCCCAATTAATTAACTTATAAAATTCCAAATTCCATAATTAATTAACCTAAGTGTAATACACAATTAATTACCCAATTAACATTTCTAAAACATCAATTAGCCTAATTAATCATGGACTTCTACATCAAATAGTGTCCGACACAATTCAATCAAAATCAAACCCAATTTAGATGCTTAAAGTCTCGGCAATTAGGGCTTTTTCCAATCCGATTCGGTTTCAAACCAATTGAATCCACAATCATAATTTCCCAAATCAATTCAACTCATCCAATGAATCAAAAATCAAAAAACACCATGAATTTTGTTTCTTACTAAATTCGGCCAAGCCTACTTTTAATTTGAAAATTGTTCCAAATCAAAATTTAATCCAATTGAACTTCAAAACAACATTACCCAATTATTTTAAGTCATCCAATGATCAAAAAAACAAAAAAATTACCAAGACAATTAGGGTCTCACATTTTTGGCCAAGCCTCCAATTTGGGGAAAATTTGATCCAATCAAATTTCTTGAAATTGATCATACACAACATCAATTCAACCTCATTCAAGCATACTTAATCAAACAATTCAACCAATTCATGCTCAAATCGAGTTTACCCAGTTTTAAAACCCTAACTTTTTCATGTTTGATCAAAGCTCAAGATACCATTGTTGGTTTCTAGATTAGGTCCCAAGATCATGAAATCAAGCAAGAAAAATGCATGAATACAACAAAGGAGAATGGCAGAAACATTACTCACATTGATCAGTTATGTTGCTACAAAGAACAAAATGAATTGGCCTCCTCCATAAAGCTCGGCAGTGGCTTCTCCATGCAGTGGACTGCTCAGTTTTGGCCCTTGTTGTTCCTCCAAGATTCGGCCATGGTAGACACCATTGAAGCTCCAAGCTTCAAGCTTCCAAAATGGTTCCATGCTCACGAAATGGCTGCCCTAACACCTTAGGATGACTCATGGTGTGTGCTAGCACCTTTGTTTTGCAACAAAACAACTTCTTGCTTCTCCTTTTACTCGGCAGAAACAGAGATGGAAGAATAAGAAAATGGGTCTCTTAGACCGTAAGGGAGAGAGATGAGGGAAAGAGGTAATACCGAAAATGGGAGAGAGGAAATGAAAAGTGTAAATGGGTTTGATATTTTCAAAAAATAATAAAACCATTTACCAATTTTCAAAACCAAAAAATTCAAAAGCAAAAAGCATAATTAATGCTTTCAACTTTCACATCAATCAATCACTCAAATTGTCACATCACTCAAAGTGACATGTGATTTGACACTTGATGTGACTAGCGATTTGACGCTTAATTTGACTTGCGTGCCGCACTCGAATTCAAAATACGAATGCGCTCGCAAATAATTTCGGGCTCGGGTTCGCTAATTCCAAATTAACGAATTTTCTGTCGCGACATAATTAAACGATTACGCCCAGCGAAATCACTATTCACGTCGCTAACGAATTAATTCTAAATTAATTCGTTCGCCCGAATTAAAATCTAATTTTAATTCCGTGTCGAAATCTAATTTCGTATAATATATCAAATAATAATTTTATCGATTAATTCAAAATTAATCGTTCTCTCTCTTTAATTAATATTTTATCCCAGATAAAATATCTCTGTAATTAATCCCAGATTAATTTTCTCTCTCTTCAAATTAATCTCAGATTAATTAAGTGCGAGTCATACATCATTAGTGAATCTTCGGGAAATGACCAATGAGATCCCGGATATGTTGGCAGTAAATACGGTCGTCGGACTATCCGAACACGTAAGTACCTCGTACTACGTTTATACCGATTTACAAGACAAGGTTGGCTTCTAGCAAAGCGCCATGCCTACCCAATTCTCCAGAAATATCCTTATAGGAATATGTGATCTATATCAAGCGTAGTATACCGTAGTATTGTGTATTTCGATCAAGTATCGGATGTTCACATGTTAGGCCTGGGGCTGGAATTGTGTATGCCCCGTACGAAGCACATATCGGATGTCTGGCAACTAGTCTCTATAATCAGATATACATGACCTAGTCATAATATCCCGATAGCTCGAGCGTTTAAGAGAACGAGTTCCGTATCCTATGTGACCATCATCTCCATATGACTGGAGTGTTGGACAATTATGACCCATAGCGTCACTATTTGTACAGATCACGGTGTTGTTGTACAAATTAACTATGTGACAAAGGAGATTGTACTCTCATCATTTGTGATTAGATCACCTTAGATGTATAAATGAAGAGAGGTCCATATGATTAGTTCCTGGATTGAGAATGATATGAGACAGTATCAGTCCCAGAAGGTTTAATCATTAAATATCCCTAGCCGGAGTATTATCGAGACTGGACATCGATAATGCGGAATAGGCTAGTATTGCACTTGTGTGCGTTGTGAGGGCACAACGGCATAGTTCTTATATATATAAGTATCGGATACTTATGCAAGTGCGATAGGAGGTGGTGTTTTTACCGATGGTACGGGAAACAGCTTCGCTCTAGATAGACCCCTCGGAATCCCATTGGTATTATGACTATGTGTCTATGGGAGGCCGAAATCAAGGTAGGTGTGTATAGTCTTAACCTGAGACTTACATCGCTAATACTTACGATAATCGATAGACTTTGGTCTTGGTGGTACAGGGCTTTAACCGGTTCTGCGTACACCACTTCTGGGTTTATCAGAGAGTCGTAGTGTATTGGGTGTGATGTCGAGACGGAAGTATCACTTCAGTCATAGTGGAGATGATGTCACGCAGGATACGGTATTAGTGCTCAAGTGCTGGCCGGCCATCGGGATATTATGACAAGGTCATGTATATCCGATTATAGAGACTAGTTACCAGACATCCGACATGTGCTTCGGACGGGGCAGACACTTATCCAGCCCCAGCCCTAGCACGTGACTATCCGATACTGGGCTGATATACACAATACTACGGTATACTATGCTTGATACGGATCTATATATTCCTGTAAGAATATTTCTGGAGAATTGGGTAGGCATGGCGCTTTTCTAGAAGCCAACCTTGACTTGTAAATCGGTATAAACGTAGTACGGGGTACTTACGTGTTCGGATAGTCCGACGACCCGATTTACTGCCAACATATCCGGAGATCTCATGGGTCGCTTCCCGAAGATTCACCGATGACGTATAACTCGCACTTAATTAATCTGGGATTAATTAGAAGAGAGAGAAAATTAATATGGGATTAATCACGGAGATATTTTATCTGGAATAAAATATTAATTAAAGAGAGAGAACGATTAATTTGGATTTTATCGATAAATTAATATATTCGATATATTAATCGAATTAGATTTTGACGCGGAATTAAAATTAGATTTTATTCGGGCGAACGAATTAATTTACAATTAATTCGTTAGCGACGTGAATAGTGAATTCGCTAGGCGTAATCATTTAATTATGACGCGACGGAAAATTCATTAATTTGGAATTAGCGAACCCGAGCCCGGGATTATTTGCGAGCGCATTCGCATTTCGAATTCGAGTGCGGCACGCAAGTCAAATCGTGCGTCAAATCGCTAGTCACATCAAGCGTCAAATCAAATGTCACTTTGAGTGATGTGACATGTTGTAACTTGATTTGAGTGATTGATGTGGTTGTTGAAAAGGCATTAATGGGCTTTTGTTTTTTGACTTTTTGTAAATGAAAAATGCTTTTATTTATTTGTTTTTTATTTTTGGAAAATTAAATAAATATATAAAGCATTTTTTCTTTATTTTCTCTCTCTCTCAATCGGTTTCTATGAAACCCTTTTTCCCTCCTCTTTCTCTCTTCTCCCTCTCACGCTTCAAGCCGATTTCTTCTCCAAAAATTCTGGTTTGACCGAATCAGTGAGAAGCAAAGAAGAAGGAGTAGTGCTAGCACACACACATGGGTTATACATAGGTGATAGGGAAACGAATTTATGAGCTTGGAATCGTTTTGGAAGCTTGAAGCTTGGAGCTTCAATGGTGTTCATCAATGGCCGATCATGGAGGAGACAATAACCAGTGAAACCGAGCAGCCCACTGCATGAGAAGCCACTGCCGAGCTTGGAGGGAGGCAAGAAACGATCTTGTTCTTCGCATCTCAAACCGTTCAATGTGAGTTATGTTTCCCGCCTCACTCCTTTGATGTGTTCATACGAATTTTATGCTTATAAATGATCCTTGGGACTTGATTGAAACTCAACAATGGTATCAGAGCTATTGGTTGCATAAAACGAATTTAGGGTTCTTGAGCAAAATTTGGGGCTTTTTGATTTAAGCATGATTTTGTGACAAATGGTTTGTTTAAGAATGCTTGTATATGGATAACTTAGAGTTATATGTAATCAATTTGATGAAAAATTAATTAATTGGATTTATTTTCCCCAATTTGCTTAATGTTGGCCAAAACTTTAATTTGGGTAAACTTGATTTTGAGCATGTTTAATGAAATTGGATGATTAGAATGCTTAAATATTGTTTAATTGATGATTGATTAGATCAATTTGATGAAAAAGTGTTTGGAACAATTTTCCCCAATTTGCTTATTGTTGGCCAAAATTGAAATTTGGGTAAATTTGATTTTGAGCATGTTTAATGAAATTGGATGATTTAGAATGCTTAAAGTATGTTTAATTGAGGATTGATTGGATCAATTTGTTGAAAATTAGTTTGGAACAATTTTCCCCAAATTCTTTGGATGGCCGAATTTGGCAAGCTCCCTAATGTCTTGGATTTTTGATTTTTGTTCATTGGATGACTTAGAAATCATTTGGGGATGTTGAATTTATGTTTGATTGGGTTCAATTGGATTGAATTTGATTTGGGCATTTTTTCCCCTTATGGCCGAGACTTTAGCATGTATTAATTGGGTTTGATTTTGATCAAATTATGTTGGACATGATTAATTGATGTTAAGCATGATTAATTGACAATTTCATGTTTTGGAAACTTTGATTTGGGTAATTAATATGCTATATACACTTAGGTAATTTAATTGAAATTTGGAATTTTTGGAATTAATTATTGGGCTTAAAATTGGATTTGGGCTTTTAAAGTTGTTATTGGGTTTATTGGACTTTGTTGTACAAAGTTGGTTTAGGCCAAAATTGGTTGGATCCAATTAGGCCCAAAACCGCTTCCAAAAGGCACAAATGCGACTAATGAACCTTTAACGTTTAATTGGGCCTAATGGGCCTAAATTAATTTATGGGCTTATGGGGTAACTCCCGGATTGGATTTTGGTTATTCGGTTTGACCCGAGTTGACCAAAAGTCCACGCCTCAAGAAATTAATTAAAAGCCCATTGGACTTTAATTAAATTAATATTGGATATTAATCGGGCTTTGAGACCCGTAACGATTAAATTTGGAATTTAAGTCGTAAAGGTTTATTTTATAAAGTGTAATATTAATTTGGAATTAAATAATCAATTAGAATTAAATACGTATTAAATTGGATTTAATTATATAATTTAATTTAATTTGAGAAATCGTACTTTGAGTACGTGTTCGCAATACGAGTTTGACTCGAACAAAATCAAATCTTTGTTTGAACATTGGATGATCACTAATTGTCAGATTAATTAATTTGATTGATTGATTGATAACATGCTTGTATGAATACATGGTTGATGTATGAATAATGTATATCGGATGGATATTAGTCGGGTGGGGCGATTTTGGAAATTGTAATAAATTGATTTGTTAATTGGACCTGCGAGTCCAGCCTTATCTCTTATACTCTTTGTATTCTCTTCTCACCTATTCCCCTCAATGTAAATGAGGTTTCTTTAGAAGTGTAGTGTAACGGGTAGAAGTAAATACATGTGCTAGCTTTGGAGAGAGAAAATGAGAGATTTGATCTAGGATCAATGTAAAGTATCCATCCGCATATCATTATTATTTTATTTCATATGCGCTTTTTATGTGTGTTAGAATGCATGTTTAAGGGTGTATGATGATGAGACCTTAACAAAGATAATAAATTGGTAGCCAATTGCACGCGAAAAACCCCGCTCGCTCAATCAAGTGTTTTTCCTTCCATTGAGTGATTCTCACTCAAGATCCGAGATTGGCATTGGGTTGTTGGCCAAAGTCAAGCCCTTTGTCCGTCAAAGATGTGTTTGAATCACGAGAGTTTTGTTCCATATCGGTGTCTTGTCCAAGTTGTGGTTTGTTGGCCAAAGTCAAGACCACTTCTTGTCCATCGACATTGATTACGAACTTTCCATGGTCAATGGGTCGCGCTTGACTGGGATCACTAGGTTTGTTGTGCCAAAGCCAAGGCTTAGTTGATTCAGAGGAAAAAGGTTAGGTAATACATTGGATGTATTGGCATATATAAGATATATGTTTAGGATTTGGATATCCGCCTACTGGATCTAGGAATTGGATGAGATCCAATTGATCTTCGAGATCTACCTAGTTAATTATCATACAATTTGTTGGCCAAAGTCAAGATTGTGTGATATTTAACGGGATCCTAGCCCACTAGGAAACACGGTTTCCCGAGTACTCGACAGAGGGTTAGAGGCTCGCCGAAAAATAGTGGGAGGCAAGAATTGAATTTGCAATACTCGTTCAATTACTCGCCATACGCGCTCATTCAAATTATTTCGTCGTTAGATTAAATGTTAGTTGGACTAATATTTAAATTGTTGTTTTTATAAACAGTTGGACTGTATTATATTTGATTATATATAATTGGATTATATTAATCAATATATTTGAATTAATTAATTTCAGTTTACAGTTGATTTTATAGTTGGACTATAGTAATCAATGTAATTGAGGTTAATTAATTTAATTATATTTGATTATATAGTTGGACTATTATAATCATTATAATAAATAGTACCACAAATCGTTGATTAAATAGTTGGACTATTAGAATCAAGATATAATTGAAAGATTGACATTTAAAACATAATCCTGGGGAAAATGTGTTTAAATGGTTTAATTTTCAAATTGGGAATAAAGTTTCAGGATGGTCCTGGAAATTAATAGGTTATTTTATTTGATAAAATAATATATTAAGCTTGTAGCGCAAGGCGCACCTTAATTCGATATTCCAGAAACACGAGGCTTGGCCAAAGGCTTCTGGAATGTTGAAACAGGCTAAGGCAAAATCATTATAATCTTCTGGGAAGATAAAGGACATACCTAAGAAGGAATAGAAGACGAGCAAGGCTCTGACTTCAAATATGATTGTCATAATTATGTTCACAACTAGTATTGAAATTGATTTTAAATACTTAGTGTGGTACATAAAATATATTGATGTTCAGAATCTGTTTTGAACAGGATACTGACTTCAATAGAGATTTATCTGCGAATTGGAAACAGGACGAAAGTCGCTGTTTTAACCGTAGATACCTGAATTTAGGAACTACCTTCGGGTTAGTACGTAAATTAGGAACTGTTATAATGTATCTAGTTTGACTAGAATATTATCTCTATATCGCGTATAACTCGCTGTGGGTGTACCTTTATATTCTAGAACACTAAAGTTTTTCATTATATAAAGATGATATTGAGATAAACACATTAGATGTGAATAACAGGATTTATATTTTGAATATAAATAATATCTCAAATATATAACATGACAAATAAATAGCTCAAACTGATTTGATCAGTTAAGAAACTTAATTGTGGCATAGTTGTCAGGGACACTGATAAACAAGAATCGTATATCCGCACTTTTGAAGAGCGGATACCAGGACTGATTTGATTCCATTCAAATAAAGTCTACGAATCTAGTCTATTTGGGCAAAGTGCCTAAAACACTATTTACTTGGTAAAAGTGTAAATGCCACCGATCTGTTAGCCCTACTTCATAGTGAAGCAAGTGGGCCCATGTCTAGCTAGGCTAGATATGGATATGAATATTTCGTGACCTGTACGGATGTGGCATCGCGTATGGTTATGTGTTTCTTTTGAAACACAAATCGGAAACTTTTAGAGTTTCGACACGAAATAGACAAATAGATCGGCTAAAGTATTAAACCGTCATGGTAAGACTGTAATGAATATACTTAAGCAATAAGTTTCTAGTATATTTGAAGGAGTATAGTATTCTTTCAAATAAGGACTCCTCCCGGAATACGTCAGTTTGACGGTGTGTCCGAACGGATTAACCGAATTTTGTTAGACATAATAAGGTTAATCACGAGTCGCTCTGAGCTACCATTTCCTTCAACGGATAAGCTTTAAACAGTGCAAGAACTTATTTTGAATAAGGTTCCATAATAATCTGTTTGACAGATATCATATTAGATATGAACGGGAAAGAAACCGGGTTTCTCATTCTTGATAATTTGGGTATGCTAGGCATATGTTTGGATGATACCAAACTAAAACCCAAATAGGATAAGTGCCAAATGTAGGTTATCCTAGGGATACCATAAGTATTGTACTTATACACCTCACAAGAGAACAATTAGATTGTTACTCACCATACGGTTTTCATGAAGGAATACCGATATGCAGTGGTAAGTGGGAGGATAGTATTACTCGATGGAAATCGGAGTAATACTGTTCAAGGCACTGAATCTTAATGGAACATGAATAGTTCATCCAGGATGAGACTATTACCATTAATCTTCGAATACACACAAGAACCGCGTAGGTCGGACAGAGTCAGAAAACAACCTGGGGTATGGGTTTCTGATCGCACCTCATAAAGATGTCTATCTTATTGAGGAATACTAACTGACTACGTATGAGGAAGTGATACAAGGTATCAACTCCCTAATTATGGCAAAGTGTCATGTAATCCGAAATGGATTCCATGTATATCAACCAGTTTGGATACTAGTTGATGTACCACAAAGGCATTGTGCCTAATGGTACTTAAAAGTCTTCTAGGAAGACATACATGGATGGCAACATACCAGCGTATAAAGCTAGGCTTTTAACGGAAAGGTATCGTTATCAACATTGTGTTGATTACGATTCAACCTTTTACCTGTTGCCACGGTAAATCCATTTGGATAATGCAGGTTATTCGATCCATGATTGGATTGAAGCAAGCATTAGGTTCTTGGAATTATCGTTTTGATATAATCATAATGGTGTACGATTTAATTCAAAACGAAAATAATTCTTGTGTATATAAGGAGGTTAGTGGGAGCGCACTGACAGTGGATGTCCTATAAAATAATGATAATACGTCATTTCTTGGAAATGATATTCCCATAAAATAAATAAATATATATCGGCGAAAGCTTGGCTTTCAAATACTCTCCTAGAAACCGTACATTAAAAATGTACAAGACCTGGTGTATCATACGCTTTGAGCATATGGATTCACAAACAGCCAATCCGAGTGATAGTCACTGGATTAATATTAAGAACATCCGTTAGTATCTTAGAGAACTAAGGATGCTGTCTTAGTCTATGGAGAAGGAGAACTTAAAGTGACTGGGGTCACTGTAGCAAGTTTCATATAACCGATAAAGACGACTAAAAGTCGCAAACGGTACTATACAGTTTGAATAACGGTACAGTGAGCTGGAAATCTTCCAAGCAAGATACTGTTACCGAATAAACAACAAATGCGGGTTGTTGTTGCAGCTGAAGCAACAATAGAAGTTATTTGGGTCATACAAATCTAATTAGATTAGATATAGTTCTGTTAGCAGCTGAGCTAGGCGTCAGCACAAGCTAAAGAATTAATGGTCTCATCAACGATCCAGATACATACTTAGATATTCATCTGATTCATTCGGATCATACATCGTGGCGATGTGATGATCGAATAAATCGCATCAAGATGATAATCATGCAAATCCGCTGACGAAAGCTTTTCTCAGCAGTTTGAGCCAACCGTACATAGTTCGGGTGTTAGACACTCGAGTGACTGGCTATAGGCCAAGTGGGAGATTGTTGGACAATTATGACCCATAGCGTCACTATTTGTACAGATCACGTGTGTTGTTGTACAAATAACTATGTGACAAAGGAGATTGTACTCTCATCATTTGTGATTAGATCACCTTAGATGTATAAATGAAGAGAGGTCCATATGATTAGTTCCTGGATTGAGAATGATATGAGACAGTATCAGTCCCCGAAGGTTTAATCATTAAATATCCCTAGCCGGAGTATTATCGAGACTGGACATCGATAATGCGGAATAGGCTAGTATTGCACTTGTGTGCGTTGTGAGGGCACAACGGCATAGTTCTCATATATATAAGTATCGGATACTTATGCAAGTGCGATAGGAGGTCGTGTTTCACCGATGGTACGGGAAACAGCTTCGCTCTGGATAGACCCCTCGGAATCCCATTGGTATTATGACTATGTGTCTATGGGAGGCCGAAATCAAGGTAGGTGTGTATAGTCTTAACTTGAGACTTGCATCGCTAATACTTACGATAATCGATAGACTTTGGTCTTGGTGGTACAGGGCTTTAACCGGTTCTGCGTACACCACTTCTGGGTTTATCAGAGAGTCGTAGTGTATTGGGTGTGATGTCGAGACGGAAGTATCACTTCAGTCATAGTGGAGATGATGTCACGCAGGATACGGTATAGTGCTCTTAAGTGCTGGCCGGCCATCGGGATATTATGACAAGGTCTGTATATATATCCGATTATAGAGACTAGTTACCAGACATCCGACATGTGCTTCGGACGGGGCAGACATCAACTCCAGCCCCAGCCCTAGCACGTGACTATCCGATACTGGGCTGATATACACAATACTATGGTATACTATACGCTTGATACAGATCTATATATTCCTGTAAGAATATTTCTGGAGAATTGGGTAGGCATGGCGCTTTGCTAGAAGCCAACCTTGTCTTGTAAATCGGTATAAACGTAGTACGAGTACTTACGTGTTCGGATAGTCCGACGACTCGATTTACTGCCAACATATCCGGAGATCTCATGGGTCGCTTCCCGAAGATTCACCGATGACGTATAACTCCCACTTAATTAATCTGGGATTAATTAGAAGAGAGAGAAAATTAATCTGGGATTAATCACGGAGATATTTTATCTGGGATAAAATATTAATTAAAGAGAGAGAACGATTAATTTGGAATTAATCGATATTAATATATTCGATATATTAATCGAAATTAGATTTTGACGCGGAATTAAAATTATTTTAATTCGGCGAACGAATTAATTTAGAATTAATTCGTTAGCGACGTGAATAGTGAATTCGCTAGGCGTAATCATTTAATTACGACGTACGGAAATTGGAACATTAACAAAATTCATTGGAATTAGCAACCCGAGCCGGGATTATTTGCGAGCGCATTCGCATTTCGAATTCGAGTGCGGCACGCAAGTCAAATCGTGCGTCAAATCGCTAGTCACATCAAGCGTCAAATCAAATGTCACTTTGAGTGATGTGACATGTTGTCACTTGATTTGAGTGATTGATGTGGTTGTTGAAAAGGCATTAATGGGCTTTTGTTTTTTGACTTTTTGTAAATGAAAAATGCTTTTATTTATTTGTTTTTTATTTTTGGAAAATGAAATAAATATATAAAGCATTTTTTCTTTATTTTCTCTCTCTCTCAATCGGTTTCTATGAAACCCTTTTTCCCTCCTCTTCTCTCTCTCTCTTCTCCCTCTTACGCTTCAAACCGATTTCTTCTCCAAAAATTCTGGTTTGACCGAATCAGTGAGAAGCAAAGAAGGAGGAGTAGTGCTAGCACACACATGGGTTATACATAGGTGATAGGGAAACGAATTTATGAGCTTGGAATCGTTTTGGAAGCTTGAAGCTTGGAGCTTCAATGGTGTTCATCAATGGCCGATCATGGAGGAGACAATAACCAGTGAAACCGAGCAGCCCACTGCATGAGGAAGCCTGCCGAGCTTGGAGGGATGCAGAAAACGATCTTGTTCTTCGCATCTCAAACCGTTCAATGTGAGTTATGTTTCCGCCTTACTCCTTTGATGTGTTCATACGAATTTGCTTATAAATGATCCTTTTGACTTGATTGAACTCAACATGGAGTGATACTTCCGTCTTAACATCACACCCAACACACTACGATTCTCAATATACCTAGCATTGGCGTACATAGAACCTATTAAAGCCTGGACGACCTCAACCAAAGTATATTGATTGTCGCAAGTATTAGCGCGTGCAAGTCTCAGGTTAAGACCAAATACACCTACCCTGATTGCAGACTCCCATAACACATATTCGTACTACCAATGGGATTCCGTAGGGGTCTATCCAGAGCGAAGCTGTTTCCCGTACCATCGGTAAAAACAACCTCATATTACACTTGCATGAGTATCCTATACCCAATATATGAGAACTATGCCGTTATGCCCTCACAACATGCACCAGTGTAATACTAGTCTTTTACGTATTTTCAATGTCCAATCTCGATAATACTCTGACTAGGGATATTTAATGATTTATCCTTCGTGGACTGATACTGTCTCATATCATTCTCCGTCCAGGAACAAATCATAGGGACCTCCTATCATTTATATATCTTGGTGATCTAATCACAAATGATAAGAGTGCAATCTCCTTTGTCACATAGTTAATTTGTACAACAACACCGTGATATGTACAAATAGTGACGCTATGGGTCATAATTGTCCAACAAGATATCTGTTTACTTTGAATGGCAGTGTTGTCCGTTGGAAGAGCTCAAAGCATTCAACTACAGTGAACTCCACCACTGAAGCCAAGTATATTGCAGCATCTGAGGCAGCTAAAGAAGCAGTCTGGATAAAGAAGTTCATCACGGAACTATGAGTGCTTCCTGCGATAAAGAATGGCATCATGATGTACTGTGACAACATGGCACCATTGCGCAATCAAAGGAACCAAGGTCCTACCAGAAATCCAAGCATGTACTCAGGCGATTTCAACTCATCTGGGAGATTGTTGAGAGAAAAGAAGTTATTATAGAGAAAATACCCACATAAGATAATCTTGCAGATTCTCTGACTAAAGGGCAGACTCAATAAAAGCATGATAGACACACCCGAGAGTATGGTGTCCAGATTCATACAAGTTGGCTATAGTGCAAGTGGGTGATTGTTAGGGATAAGCCCTATACCCAACTTGTGGATGGGCTATATATACATGTATTTGTAATATTTTCATTAATTAATATAATGGCAATCTTTATTATACGTGTCTTACATAACTTATATGAATCATCAAAACTGTAATAAAGCCCTTGGAGAAATAAGACGATGGCTTCCACGCCTTATGAGAATCCTTACTCTTAAATGTTCATAGTCATAGTTTTGTGAATAATCTGGGAGTTTACAAAGCGGATAGACTTGCATGATGATATGATCCTCCCTTAAGTGGGCTAATTGATCTCATAGGCTACTAGCGGAGATCCGTCCACTTGGTGTATCACATGGATGTATGAGTTGCTCTTGTCCATCGAACTGACTGCCGAAATTTTTCATATGGAGTGTTTATCTCATGTGTCTGTGAGAACTTTAATGTATCGATTATATGACTAGTCCTTAGACTTGAGGTCTTACAATCATATGTGTGGATAAAATAACTTTGACATTCTCCTTCCCCAGTTCAAAAGATCCGGTCATAAGGGTATGATTGGGTCATTTTTTGAAACACATATAGTTTGTAAAGATACAACAGAGAATCAGCACTATCTCGGATAATATTTTCTTATAAGATTAGTATTCCAGTTCACGGGTTGATATGTGTGATCAGTGCTTGAGACTGTGGCCACAACGGAAGAATCATGTGAGATTCTTGGGTTAGCACGATTCATGACACTATCAACATCATACCTTTGACCATATGGGTAGACATTTTCCGTACCCTAGGTCAATAGGTGGGGATACAGTAAGGCGAGGGACCATATCATATGTAAATCGCATACATAATGTCTGGTTTAGATAATATTTTGGTAGAACATAGGTTGCCTATTATGCCAAACCACATGCCATATAAACAACCCCCCCGGAGGTTTGTACCCAATGTCATGCCTGACATTAAAAAAGAAGTCGAGCGCCTCTTGAAGGCAAAATTCATTAGAACCACCAGATATGTAGAATGGTTGTCAATATCGTCACTGTCATGAAGAAAAATGGAAAATTAAGAATATATATAGATTTTAGAAATTTAAATTTGGCAACACCAAAAGACCAATACCCTATGCCTACGATAGATTCCTTAGTGGACTCCACAGCAGGAAACCAAATGTATTCTTTTATGGATGGGTATGCAGGGTATAACCAAATCTACATCGCCAAAAATGATATCCATAAAATAGATTTCAGATGCTCGAGTCTTTAGGATGTTATGAGTGGGTGGTAATGCCATTCAGCTTGAAAACACACCGGGGCCACTTACCAACGGGCCATGAATTTGATTTTCATGATCTGATCAATAATTTTGTAGAAGTTTATGTAGACGATATAGTGGTAAAGTCTATAACCATGGGCCATCATTTTAATCACTTGACAATGTCTTTTGAACAAATGAGGAAATTAAAACTAAAGCTAAATAATGCCAAATGCGCTTTTGGGGTTAGTGGAGGGAATTTTTTGGGTTTTCTAGTCCATCAGCGAGGAATTGAGATTGATGTCAATAAATCTCAGGTGATCACTGAAGCCAAACCGCCCCGGAACAAAAAATAGTTGCAAAGGTTCCTAGGGCAAGTTAATTTTTTTAAGATAGTTCATTTCGAATTATGCAGGAATAACCAAAGTTTTCTCGTCCCTACTAAAGCTAAAAGAAAAGGATGAAATCGTCTAGATCGAAGAACATCAAAAAGCCTTCGAGAACCTGAAGAACTATTTATCAAAGTCGTCGGTGATGGTACCCCATGTGCCAGGACGGCCAATGAAGCTTTACATATCCGATGAAGAGCAATCCATAGCTAGAATAATCGCACAGGATGATAATACGGGTGAAGAAATAGCCATTTATTATCTCAGTAGGCAATTGTTGAAATATGAATGTAATTACTCTCCAATGCAGAAATTATGTTTGGCTTTGTATTTCACATGTACTAAATTACGCGCCTATCTTAGGCCGACCATTGTGTATCTAATTACAAAAATCAATATAGTGAAATACAAATTTTCTCGTCCTATTTTGCATCAAAGAGTAGGATTTTGGTCTCTATCATTGTCAAAATTTGACATACGACATGAACCCCAAAAGACCGTAAATAATCAGGCCATTGTGGATTTTTTAGTTGATCACCCTTGCCTAAGCACTACCAATTAACAATTAGGCTGAATATGAGGCTTTGATATTTGGTTTAGATATCCTCATTGATATAAGAGTAAAAAATATGTCCACTAAAGGGGATTCACAATTAATGATCCAACAATTGACGGGGGTCTTTAAATGCCAGAGTTCGTCGGTCATGGCACCTTTATAAGTAGCTAAAGAACTGATAGATCATTTTGACATCGTAGAATTGGAGCACGTCTCAAGGATGAAGAATGAGATGGCTAATGAACTGACCCAAGCATCCTCATGGTATAAACAAACAAGCATGGATGACATACACAGGAGAAAGGAGGCTAAACTAGCTCTGGTAAGACGGAGGAATGAAATGGATGTTATAGTCACCGAAAACCAAGATGAAGATCAAAATAAGGACCACCGGAGAAAAGAGAATAGAGATTTCTTAAGAAAACAGAAAATGGGAAAAGTCGAAAGCTAAAACTAAAAGCCTTAAACTTTGTGGTATCGGGAGATGTACTGTATAAAAAATGCCAGGATTGGTTGTTGTTGAAATGTGTAGGACCATCAGAAGCCAAGACCATTATGGCTGAAGTGCATGAAGGGGTTTGTGGGGCTCACCAGGCCGGAGTCAAAATGAGATGGTTAATCATAAATAGTGGATACTATTGGCCAAAAATGGGAGAATCGTGCATATTGTATGCTAAGTGATGCGTAGCTTGCCAGAAATATGGACCCGTTCAACGAGCGCCAGCAACAGAAATGGTCCCCGTTATTAAGCCATGGCCATTCATGGGTTGGGCGATCGATTTGATAGGGAAAATAAACCCCGTATCTAGCAAAAGACACACCTTCATCATCGTTGCCACAGATTTCTTTATCTAGTGGGTAGAAATATCTACCAATATGATAAAGTTAGGAAATGATTAATTTGTGTATATTGTTGACTTAACTCTAGAGAAAAGGTTGTCAAATTCCATTTGAAATCTTAGATATTTATTTAATTTTGATTAAATTGAAAATATCTATTTCCTTTCATTTTTCTTCACACAAGTCATAGCCTCCAAAAGAAAAACAAAAAAAAAAAACTTTGAGAGAAAAAAAAAAGAAACAAAAATCAAATCAAAGAAATTCTAAGATTTAGTAAGTATTTCCAACCTTTCATTAGAGGGATATTTGCTCCTTTCATTATTGGCTAGAACATGTGTAGTTCTTAGGTTTTTTCTACACTTTATATTTTATATTTTTGATAGTTGGAAGTTTTGATGATGGGTGTTTGCATGTATGATATTCAAAGAAAGCTTATAAGGAGTTATTAAGCATTCTTATGGTCATTTGATAATCTAGTTACCATTCTAGAGTTGTTAGACCACTCATTGATGACCTAGAAATATTCTAGAGTTATTTCAATGTGGTAGAGACTTGATTAAAGTAATGGATTTGTTTAATTTGGTGTAATTTGATGAATTTAAAATATTAGTGTTATACCCTTTCCAAATTTAGGGTTTTCCATATATGTGTTGTGTAATGATGTATATATTATGTACATTTAATTTGGTGTTGATTGGATTTGATCTTGACTTGTTTTGAACAAGATTGGACTAAAATGCACAAGTTGGAAACCTTGGAGGGCTTCTCGGTAATTTTTTCATTTTGTGGGTTTTATGTTGCAATTTGTATTTTCATGTATTGGACATGTTAAAATCATTTTGTTACTGATTTGGAATCACTAAAAAATTATATTTGACAATTTAGGACTAAAATGATCAAAATGTAAAGTTTTTGGGGTCTATCGGCAATTACTGGAAAATATGATTTTTGGGTAAAAATTTATGTTTTTAAGTATTGAGTAATTAGAATAAATAAGTTTATTTTAATTACCCAAGAAAAATTATTGAAATCGAAAAATTTGATTTTTCGCATTTCGCTGCGTTTACCCTGTTTTGCCCTATAAAATCCCAACCAAATGGTATCAGAGCGAGTCTGATTCTGAACACTGGATCTGATCATGCCTTTAAATTCAATATTTAATCTAATATTTACTTTATTCATGATGCATGTGTTTATTTAATTTGATTAAATAAATAAAAGCATCTTTTGGGGAAAATCTATATTTGAAAATAAGGTTATATTTTTAATATATTTGATCCATGTTACTTGGTCCGTCTTGTCAATACCGCTTATGGATAAATAATCTACGACAATATCTGAGAACATGCCAAAGCTGTGAGGATATAGTCGGTAGGAATTTATTTGTACCCGATATATTTATGATATTAGGTAAATTCAGGTGAAAACGCAATCCTGAACGTGCCAAAGCTGTCAGGGTTATGCAAGTAACTTGAATTTGTCATTGACAAGTTTAACCTTGGTACGCCTCCTTATGAACATGCCAAAGCTGTCACAATGAGAAACGATCATAACCGGAACCCATGAGTCACTGGTGAGTGATTGACAATGAGTTGTCTACCTAATGAATATACATAAGTTAGAACGTGCCAAAGCTGTGAGCTGAAATATTTTCATGGGGTCAACTTTTCACTATTTTATTTAATCTGATTATTGCTTTTTATATATTCTGTTTGGGGATTATAGTTTTGCATGAAATAATGGGAGGGGCATTTTAGATTAAAAAACCATGATCTATTTAATGCTTTTTATATTATATGAGACTGTTATGTCTGCTAATCGTTAATTCGCTAAATATTTGATAGATTTGCAATGGCGCCACCTTCAAACGACCCATTTGCCCGTATGCTTGATACAAATAAGCTTAAGGGCGCTGAGAACTTTGTTGACTAGGATATGGATTTGAGGATTGACCTCAGATCCGAGAAGCTGGGATATATTTTGGAATGTCCATTACCCTTTGCTATATCAGAAGATGCATCCCCTGAAGAGATTGAGACTTTCCATAAATAGAAAGATGATGATTTAAGGGTTAAGTCATCCATTCTCAATTCTATGTCTTCTCAACTGAAGAGGCAACATTTTGAGATGCATGATGCTTATAGCATGATGACACAACTTCGTGAATCATTCATGAACCAGGAGCAGGTCGTGGTTCATAAAGTAGCAATGGAACTGTTCCGTTCAAAACTTGATGAGGGACAGGCTGTGAGCACACATGTGCTTCATTTGATCGAGCAATTGAGGCGCATTGATGTAACGACTTGAATTTCATTACTTGATTGGAGTAGTAATTTAGTGACTGAGATTAATTATTGCTAGAGGTAGCGAATAAAATTAGAGATGGCATAAAAACTCGATTTTAGTCTCATTGTTAGTAATATTTAAGTTAATATATTAAGGTACGATAAGAGTTTTAATAGTTGGACTAATATCATTTTGTTAGTAAGTGTTTATTGATACTTAAACCATATGACATCTGTTAACAAGGCTTGGTGACATTTGTTAAGCCTTGTTAACAAATGTCCACCCCATGTATTCTCATGAATAAAAAAACAGAAACAAAGCCCCTAAACCCACGATTTAGGTTGAGAAAGGTAAAAACCCAAATCTTATATTGCAAAGTTTTGATGATTTGATGCTTGAAGAATGTTATTGGCTTGAGTGTAATGATGAATATATGGTTTTGAGTCAAGGAATTGGAGATTTGAGTAATCCCCCAATTTTTAAAATCCTTATATGTGAAAATGAGTCAGGGTTTATAAATAGTTGTATGAAGGTGTAATTGATGTTATGTGGTATATTTGTAATCGTTAACACTTGGTTATGAGGTAGTATTAAAGAGTGAAATTGATGCTAAGTGGTGTTTTTGTTATGATTGTAGTTTGTGTGGTGTTGGAGAAATGATGTATGATGTGTATTTAATAATCTGGGTCCTGGAAAACTGGTTCGCGTCGCGACGCGTGAAGCAGAGGATGGTTACTGAATTTTTGGTGGGCGTCGTGACGCTAGGTGCTTCGTCGCGACGCTAGGTGCTGTTCCATGATAAGTCTTACCAGTTTAACCCTAAGATGATTTGGGGATAATCTAGGGGCTTTGTATAGATGTGTAACCACATGATAAGTCTTACCATATTGTGGGACACAGAAACTGGACGACGCATGTTATCCCGGGCTCACGGCCCGGTTAGGAGTACGGATTAGCCCGCGGGGGACTAAACCGGAGAATAATGGAGTCGCCTGTTGGATAATATGACCCATAGCATCACTATTTGTACAAATCATGGTGTTGTTGTACAAATTAACTATGTGACAAGGAAATTGCACTCCATCATTGTGATTAGATCACCATAGATATATAAATGAAGAGAGGTCCATATGATTAGTTCCTGGATTGAGATGATATGAGACAGTATCAGTTCACCAAGGATTAATCATTAAATATCCCTAGCCGGAGTATTATCGAGACAGGACATCGATTAATGCGGAATAGGCTAGTATTGCACTTGTGCGCGTTGTGAGGGCACAATGGCATAGTTCTCATATATTTAAGTATTGGATACTTATGCAAGTGAGATAGGAGGTCGTGTTTCACCGATGGTACGGAAACAGCTTCGCTCTGGATAGACCCCTCGGAATCCCATTGGTATTATGACTATGTGTCTATGGGAGGCCGAAATCAGGGTAGGTGTGTATGGTCTTAACCTGAGACTTACATCGCTAATACTTACGATAATCGATAGACTTTGGTCTTGGTGGTACAGGGCTTTAACCGGTTCAGCGTACACACACTTCTGGGTTTATCAGAGAGTCGTAGTGTATTGGGTGTGATGTCAAGACGGAAGTATCACTCCAGTCATATTGGAGATGATGTCACGCAGGATACGGTACTAGTGCTCTTAAGTGTTGCGCAACCATCGGGATGTTATGACTAGGTCATGCATATCCGATTATAGAGACTAGTTACCAGACATCCGACATGTGCTTCGGACGGGGCAGACACTTATCCAGCCCCAGCCCTAGCACGTGACTATCTGATACTGGGCCGATATGCACAATACTACGGTATACTACGCTTGATACAGATCTATATATCCTGTAAGAATATTTCTGGAGAATTGGGTAGGCATGGCGCTTTGCTAGAAGCCAACCTTGTCTTGTAAATCGGTATAAAACGTAGGAGGTACTTATGTGTTCGGATAATCCGACGATCGCATTTACTGCCAACATATCCGGAGATCTCGGGTCGCTTCCTGAAGATTCACCGATGATGTATAACTCGCACTTTAATTAATCTTGGATTAATTGGAAGAGAGAGAAAATTAATCTGGGATTAATTGCGGAGATATTTTATCTGGGATAAAATATTAATTAAAGAGAGAAAACGATTAATTTGGAATTAATCGATAAAATAATATATTTGATATATTATTAGAAATTGGATTTCGACGCGGAATTAAAATTAGATTTTAATTCGGGCGAACGAATTAATTTAGAATTAATTCGTTAGCGACGTGAATAGTGATTTCGCTAGGCGTAATCATTTAATTACGACGCGACGGAAAATTCGTTAATTGGAATTAGCGAACCCAAGCCCGAGGTGATTGCGAGCGCATTCGCATTTCGAATTCGAGCGCGGCACGCAAGTCACATCAAGCGTCAAATCGTTAGTCACATCATGCGTCAAATCAATTGTCACTTTGAGTGATGTGACTTGACAACATGTCACTTTATTAAAGTGATGTGATGTGACTTAAAGTTAAAAGTAGAAGTGATATGGTTGTTGGAAAAGCATTAATAGACTTTTGGTTTTTGACTTTTGAAAAATATGAAAATGATTTATATATTTGTTTTTGTTTTTGGAAAATAAAAAATAAATATATAAACTTAAAAATCATTTTCTCTCTCTCTCTCCCACTTACGCATCTCTTCCTCTCCCTCTCTTTTCTCTTCTTTCTTCACGGTTTCAAAGCCGATTTCTTCTCCAAAAATTTATGTTTGACCAAAATTTGAGAAGCAAATGAAGAAGAGTAGTGCTAGCACACACATGGGTTATATTATGGTGATAGGGAAACGAATTTGTGAGCTTGGATTTATTTTTGGAGCTTGAAGCTTTGAGCTTCCATGGAGTCATCA